>JAJSOF020000011.1:162008231-162290731 GCA_025594305.2 Periplaneta americana
TATGTATGTATGTATGCAGTATTAGTAGTAATAGCAGCAGTAATAGTAATAGCAGTAGTAGTAGTATCAGTAATAGTAGTACCTAGCAATAATAGCAGCAGGAGTAGCAGCAGTTATATTAGTAGCAGTAGCAATAATAGTAATATAAATGATAGCCTACTCTGGAGGAAATTAAACACAGAATAAATATGGGAAATGCCTGTAATTATTCGGTTGAGAAGCTTTTGTCATCCAGTCTGCTGTCAAAAATCTTAAAGTTAGAATTTATAAAACAGTTATATTACCGGTTGTTCTGTATGGTTGTGAAACTTGGACTCTCACTTTGAGAGAGGTACAGAGGTTAAGGGTGTCTGAGAACAAGTTTCTTAGGAAAATATTTTGGGCTAAGAGGGATGAAGTTACAGCAGAATGAAGAAAGTTACACAACACAGAACTGCACGCATTGTATTCTTCACCTGACATAATTAGGAACATTAAATCCAGACGTTTGAGTTGGGCAGGGCATGTAGCACGTATGGGCGAATCCAGAAATGCATCTAGAGTGTTAGTTGGGAGGCCGGAGGGAAAAAGACTTTTGGGAAGGCCGAGACGTAGATGGGAAGATAATATTAAAATGGGTTTGCAGGAGGTGGGATATGATGATGGAGACTGGATTAATCTTGCTCAGGATAGGGACTGATGGCGGGCTTATGTGAGGGCGGCAATGAACCTGCGGGTTCCTTAAAAGCCATTTGTAAGTAAGTAAGTAAGTAGTAGTAGCAGTAGTAGTTGTAGTAGTCGCAGTAAAATGTGGAAGTTCGTTATATGGTGTGGGGGGATAGTTATACGTGTTTTGTGGACACAGGAGATGGTCTTGTTTTATTTCACTTACGTATTTGATTGGTAATTCATTTAATTGGACCAACTGCTCTGTGTAAATCATTACTCTACTCTGATGGGCTAAATATTTGTACGTAAGAGTGCAAGTAAACACGTCAGAATGGCAGTGTAGGAGGCCTGTTGGCTTAGCTGAAATCAGCCATGGAAGTGTTGGGAGTGTGGAAGGCAATTACTTTCCAGGGAGGAGGTAGCGCCAATTTTTAAAACGCTGAAAAGAGTGATATCGTGGGCTGAAAATGACAAGCTTGCAATAAAAAAACTCTTGACAGAAGACCGCACAACCAGGTAGCAGTACTGATTTCGCGCATTCCGTACCTTTAAACGTCATGGTACACCATGTTCTGTTGACCAATTGTAAGGGAGATCTTGCAGGATTCATTTTTATTTCCCGAAATAACATAAATTTTAATCATCCATTATTAGTTTTGCTTTGCGACATTGAAAAAATATCCTCTTTTGTCAGATACACAATATTTTTTTTTCTCGAAACAGACATCGTTTTTTCTCTCTCTCTCTTTATTTCTTGTGTAGCTTTACTTTGTAAGTGTATTTTTTTTTCGTTTATTTATATTATTGTATTTGTATTTCTGGTATTGTGGAAGAGAAGGCCTGATGGCCTTAAATACACCAGAATAAATATATAAATAAATAAATAAATAGATAGATAGACAGGCAGGCAGGCAGGCAGACAGACAGACAGACAGACAGACAGACAGACAGACAGACAGACAGACAGACAGACAGACAGACATACAGATAGATAGATAGATAGATAGATAGATAGATAGATAGATAGATAGATAGATAGATAGATAGATAGATAGATAGATAGATAGATAGATAGATAGATAGATAGATAGATAGATAGATAGATAGATAGATAGATAGATAGATAGATAGATAGATAGATAGATAGATAGATAGATAGATAGATAGATAGATAGATAGATAGATAGATAGATAAATAGATACATAAATAAGTAATTAAATAGATACATAAATAAATAGATAGATAAATAAATACATAAATAAGTAAATAAATAAATGAGTAAAGGAATAAATGAATAAATAAATAAATAAGTTGAATGAGTAAATAAGTAAATGAGTAAATGAATAAATAAATAAATACATAAGTAAATACATAAATAAGTAAGTAAATAAATGAGTAAATGAATAAATGAATAAATAAATGAATAAATAAATAAGTAAGGAAATAAATAAATAAAAAATAAATAAATACATAAAGAAATAAATACCTAAATAAGTAAATGAGTAAACAAGTAAATGAATAAATAAGTAAATGAATATTGAATAAATAAATAAATCGTTTTGATTTAATAATGCAAGATATGATAAAATTTATCACTAAGGAGGCATTGAGAATAATATTTTTAGCTTCGGTACAATCATTAATACAATATGGTATAATAAATTGGGGTGGAGTAGCATCATCTGTACTTAATCAATTAATTTTATTACACAGAAGATTAATAAAAATTTGTCTGACCAAAAATATGGATCACCCAAGAAATTTAATTTATACAGATTTTAAAGTATGAACTATTGAAGAAATTTATAAATATAGTTTACTAACTTACTACCACAGAAATCAAATAAAACATAAATCTAATCGACATGAATATCGTACTCGAAGACAAAAGTCTACTTTCCCATTAATTGAGCCTAAATGTCATACAAGTGCAGCTCTTAAACATGGAGCTAGTTTCGGCCCAAGACTTTATAATGAAATTACAAATCATTTTCCAAATTTGAAATATTTTAAAATTGAAGTTTTAAAAAAGAAATTTATAAAATTATTCATGCTATATATAATATTAACAAATGTTTTTTTTTTTTTACATTTTATTTCTGTCGACTATATTCATGTTTTTATTGAATATCACTGATTTCTGTCTGATTGTCAATTTATATTAAATGTATTTTTTTCTCTCTTTTTCTCTTCCTTCTTTTTTGCTCTTGTGTGTTACTTATCGGTTTGAATTAAGTAAGTTACTGCATTTAGTAAACTGTCCTTGTAAATTTTTTGTCATATTATTGACTAAGACCACACCGTACACGAGCCTGGCTCTTACGGTAGTGGCTAGAAACATTTTTGTTTCATAATTTTAATTTGTACTCGCTAGCTAGCCAGCTAATTAAATAATTAATTAATGATACTGGGGAGTACAATTTATTTATTGCCTGTAACGTCGTTGTGACATAAATACCTTGGACTGGAAGACACTTTTCCTACTTACATTTCAGTGGTGTTACATCATTTTGTTGAGGAATGTTGTACTTCGTCTGCGAGAAAATCTTGTACACCCATCATGACACAGCAACTTTGCTCAAACTTTTCCCCACAAAAATGTTCTTTAAGTTTTGAAAACAAAGTCACTAGGAGAAAGGTCAGAGGAGTGGGGAAATTTTCAGTAAGAGAACATTTTGGATCAGCGGATGTTCTGCAAAAGACCTATTGGAAAGAACCTTCGGGACGGAATCAAATCCCAGACCGGACATTTTCGACAGGACCAAACATACACCAATTTAGTGAATACAGAAATAAATATTTAGTAAAATGTTTCTAGTAGAGCAATAGTAAGCCTACCAGAATGACTGTAATTCATTCATTTATTTTTTTCATTTAATTTTTAATTAATCAGTTCATTTACGCATTAATTTATATTTATTCATTCACATATTTATTCGTTCATTTTCCTGGCAGATATTAATCCGATAAATTTCTTTAAATTTAGCCTTTGATCTTCATTATAGATACTACATCTACTAAACATTCAAAATTTTTCAAATTCAAATTCAAATTTATTTACAATTTACATTTGAAATGAATACATATAAATAGATACCCGAAATAAGCAATATGCTCGTGCTCGGGTACAGTCCAATAGTCTACATAAATTTTAGAGAGATCATATAAAAATGCTGATGATAGAAATAATAGTAATAGTAATAATAATAATAATAATAATAATAATAATAATAATAATAGTGATAAAACAAAAATATTTACAACAATAAAATAAATACTAAGACGGATAAACTAAAATATAAAACCACTAGCGAGAGTTAACACAACTTAAATAAGCATATAATAACCGGAAAAAAAGACGAACTCGAAAATCAACAGAAAAGTTCGTTGTATCGCAGACGACAGCAACCGCCGTATTGACATTGTGTTATGCATTATTGGTAGTAGGGGGAGCCGAAAGTCTACGTAACTGCCGTTCTCTTCGAATCTTCTCGTACAATCATGGGAAGTTAATGCTGCAAAAACAAAATGTTTACGAGTCAAACTGTTCATTATTACCAGGATAAATACAAGTAATACTGAAATATATTAATCAAGTTTCAGTTATAGATCTCCCCTTTTGTGCAAGAGGTATCATATCAAAATATTTATGAATGGCGGGGAAAATATAGTCGGATGGCAAATATATCATTCTACATACATATACATACATACAAATGGCTTTTAAGGAACCCGAAGGTTCATTGCCGCCCTCACATAAGCCCGCCATCGGTCCCTATCCTTTGCAAGATTAATCCAGTCCATATCATCATATCCCACCTCCCTCAAATCCATTTTAATATTATCTTCCCATCTACGTCTCGGTCTCCCTAAAGGTCTTTTCCCCTCCGGCCTCCCAACTAACACTCTATATGCATTTCTGGATTCGCCCATACGTGCTACATGCCCTGCCCATCGCAAACGTCTGGATTTAATGTTCCTAATTATGTCAGGTGAAGAATACAATGCGTGCAGTTCTGCTTGTGTAACTTTCTCCATTCTCCTGTAACTTCATCCCTCTCAGCCCCAAATATTTTCCTAAGCACCTTATTATCAAACACCCTTAACCTATATTCCTCTCTCAGAGTGAGAGTCCAAGTTTCACAACCATAAAGAACAACCGGTAATATGACTGTTTTATAAATTCTAACTTTCAGATTTTTTGACAGCAGACTGGATGACAAAAGCTTCTCAACCGAATAATAACAGGCATTTCCCATATTTATTCTGTGTTTAATTTCCTCCCGAACTTTTAAAATTTAATTCTAATAGTTCTAGTATTCAATTTAAAAAGTTATGTATGGATTTTATAAAAATTGAAAAACTGTAAATTTGAATATTATATACTATAATTGCATAGTAGACATAAGACAAATTGTATTGTATACTTATTAATTTCAATTCAGGAATCCGCCCCTGAGCACGAGTTCTCCTCTTTCAGGGGCGAGCTAAAGTTTTTTCTGTATACTCGTATATTATATTTTATGTTATAATAATAAATAAATAAATAAACCAATTTAGTGAATACAGAAATAATTATTTAGTAAAATGTTTCTAGTAGAGCAATAGTAAGTCTACCAGAATGACTGTAATAGAGTAATTCATTCATTTATTTTTAATTAATTCACTCATTTACATTTCTTCATTCACTTATTCATTCGTTAATTTTTCTGGCAGATATTAATCCAATAAATTTCTCTGAATTTAGCCCTTGATCATCATTACAGATACATCTACTAAACATATGCCGGCTACTATCGTGGTGGTTTCCTAGCAACGGTTCGTCTTCTTTAAAATAGTCACATGAGACAACGGCTGAGTGTAAGAGTGGCGTATGTGTAGCGCGCTCTGTACATGCGCGCCACGGCGGCGTGGAGCGGAAGCTCGCTGGCGGGGTGAGTGGGTCGCCCGCCCTCCACACAGGCGTCCTGTCTACCCCACGTGGTGGATCCCTTCGCATCGTGTGTTAGTGTTCCGTGCTCCCATGTGTTGTGCCGCGAGTGCTGTGCCAGTGTTTTCGTGTGTCGTGGCCGATTGAAATATGCCGCGTGCATGGCGGTGTTGTGCGGACCTTGACACAACTTTCAGGAACTTCTGAAGTCGCCACCTCGTCTGCCTGACTGCCTGCGAGCACATTCGGTAATGTACAACTGAAATTATTTCCGAAGTGTTTGTGTACCTAAGAGTGTAAATTTCTTCGTAAATTTATGACGAAGATTTTGTGTCTTGTTTTATTGTTTTGGAGAAACAAATTTGCGTGTTGAAGGTGAATTTCGAGTGCATTTTTTTTCCCGCTTTTAGTGATATATAGTGATCACGACGTTTCGAAGGTTCAACGTACTTTTATACTCAAGTTAAAAAATGTTGGATTTAGCGAGTGTAGCCATTTGCCGTGAAGTAAGGTTAAGCGCAAGTCTCTTCCATTTTGCGTTAAGAATAACAAAACTCAAGATTTCCGTCTGAATAGTAACGGGCAGGGCATAGTTGCGCCCCACGGTCAGATAAGATGCAGCAGATAAGAAAGGGTCCCTGTTTTGTGGGCATAGTTGCGCCCCGTTCCCATCAGGTAGAGAAAGGAGCATGGCATAGTTGCGCCCCGAAGAAATAGGTAGAGAAAAAGACACTACGGAAATTCGAGTCTCATAATCACCAACCTTATTGATTTCTTATTCGATTTAATATTTATTAAAATGAACACAATGAAGTTGGCAGTACTTTATTAACTGACATAATTATTCAAATAAGTGAGCCATTGTAATATGGAACCTTAGCAGTGTTGACATTTTATTAGTGATTTTCACACCGTCTGCGGCGTATAGTGAGGTTAATTTAAAATGAATGTTAAGTTTAGTGAAAAGGGTAAAGAGTTAATAATTCACAATTGTTCTAAGTTTCAATTTTCGAAACCCTGTACCGTAGGGTTAAGATATCGAAGTAGAAACAAAAAATGCAGTTCATTTATTGTGTGTGCTCGATAAAAAAGTGTTATTTTAAATAGCAAAATTGATCATATGCTAGGCCTACCTGATTTTAATGCAACTATCACTGTAATATTTTTAAGTAATTTATTTATTTTATGACAATCACTTTCGTGTGTACTATGCCCACCGAGGCGCAACTATGCCATGTCCATTCTGCTACCTGATTTTTTCGGGGCGCAACTATGCCATGTCCCTTCTGCTACCTGATTTCTTCGGGGCGCAACTATGCCATGTCCCTTCTGCTACCTGATTTCTTCGGGGCGCAACTATGCCATGTCCATTCTGCTACCTGATTTCTTCGGGGCGCAACTATGCCATGTCCCTTCTGCTACCTGATTTCTTCGGGGCGCAACTATGCCATGTCCATTCTGCTACCTGATTTCTTCGGGGCGCAATTATGCCATGTCCCTTCTGCTACCTGATTTCTTCGGGGCGCAACTATGCCATGTCCATCCTGCTACCTGATTTCTTCGGGGCGCAACTATGCCATGTCCCTTCTGCTACCTGATTTCTTCGGGGCTCAACTATGCCATGTCCCTTCTGCTACCTGATTTCTTCGGGGCGCAATTATGCCATGTCCCTTCTGCTACCTGATTTCTTCGGGGCGCAACTATGCCATGTCCCTTCTGCTACCTGATTTCTTCAGGGCGCAATTATGCCATGTCCCTTCTGCTACCTGATTTCTTCGGGGCGCAACTATGCCATGTCCCTTCTGCTACCTGATTTCTTCGGGGCGCAATTATGCCATGCCTAGGTCTCCCAATTGACCGCGGGGCGCAACTATGCCATACCGATAGTAACGAGAGAGGTTAGTAATGATAGAGGAGAAAAATGGCGACCTCATCCGAATTTTTTTAATTGATTTAGATGTAAATAAACCCCATAAAAACTCTATTATTACTTTCCTATACTGTAACACATTAATTTAGAGAACTTTTAAAACTTTCTGAGTTTTGAGCAATCCTATAAATGTATGTAGATCACAGTCTAATTTCTTTAGTACATTTTAAAGACCACTTTACCAAATATTGACGTACACACACCTAAGAACTGATAAATAGCGAAATAGTGATTTGTTTTACTGCTGTGAAGAAATTAAATTATGCTTTGAACATGGCTGTCGAATGCATTTCATCTGTTTCTACTGGTTTTTTTGTTACCAATGGTGGGTACTTTACTGTCCTTTATACCTAGAATAAGCTTAGCAATATTATGATTTTTGTTGAGATCTTGTAATGTAGGCCTATCTGCACAACCTTAATTAAATTTATTAAGGGATATTCGAATATTAAGTACCGTAAACTGGGGTTACTTTGAACACAGAGGAAACTTTGACCATTTTTTCAGAAAATCATATTTAGGTTTCTACATGCTGCATTTGTTATAGATGGAGGTAAATTATCATACAATCATTCTCATACCAAATTTACCTCCATCTATAACAAGTGCAGCATGTAGAAACCTAAATATGATTTTCTGAAAAAATGGTCAAAGTTTCCTCTGTGTTCAAAGTAACCCCAGTTTACGGTAGTTTAGTAGGTTGATTATGATTAACTATATATTATTTTTTTATTTTTTAGACAAAGTTACTGACAGTCATTGATTAGGGTGCGGCATAAGAGGCTGGTCTACGCTACAACCGCGATGAGTTGAGGTGATTTGGGATGCCGCAGGGGAACCGAAACTCTCGGAGAAAACTCTCGTGTTACCTGAACCCCTGGCTTGCCCAACACAAGTTATACATTGGGGGTACAACTTCATTAAAGTTAGGCTGTTAGGTGAAATTAGATTATTAAAAGGTTTGCTGAGTTCATCATGATTAACTATATAACCTTAATTTTTTGTCTTTTTTAGTGTTGTTTACACTTTATATTTTTATAGACAACATGGGACTCGAACTTGGGTCCACAGGATTATAAATCCAGCGCTCTAGTCAATAGATCACCGTGACGGCTGTTTATAATGAAATATGGATATTATGACTTTTCGTAGGTTGGATCTAACTATATCCCTAGGTGAAGAAATATATTTGTAGGAAAGTTAACACCTCCGTTGGGTTCTAAGGAATGTCGTTTCTCTTTGCAATGAAGGTTACTCAGTCTCGGGGCTTGCATAGTAAAGGATCTGTGTACAGTTTGTCAGCTGAGTCAAAGACTTTGTTGAAGTCAAGGACTGTCAAAGTGGTCAATTTTGTTGTCAGATGCTTCCCGTATGTCTTCCCGTAACTTTATATAAGGCTGTATTCGTGCTGCGTCCACTTCTGTAGCATATCTGATACTCATCAAGTAAGATGTGTTCGTTCAAGAAGTTCGTCATAATAACCCTCAAATACCTACCGTTACATATCAAGTTCACTATCGGACTTTATTTCCTTCGTAAAATTATAAGAACGGTTGTACTAAGTTTCCAGGTCTGATGCCAACAGACACATGAACATGGGTGGGCAACTCGTGCTCACAAAGTGTTAAAAAACCTTGAAAGAGAGAAAGACAGACGGAGCCAGCCGCAGCAGTTACAAGTTGTTTGTAGTTTCGCTGCAAAAGCAGTTCACTGCCACGGTGCGCTCTGGAGGCTCGTGCTGGTGGTCATGATATCTATTCCATGATTTGAATTTCAGAATGAAGCATGGTACAATAATTATAGTAATTTTAGACAGACTGTACCTGAACACACATAACAAAATTATATTATTTCCTAGCTTTGTAAATTAATTTAATACTGGAAACACAACCTGAATACACCTTTTCAAGATACAACAAATATAGCTGCGACACTTATTTATCATTTCACTATTTGTTAATATTTCTTATTATATATCTTATTTGAAACATAGGACGCGAGAATTTACAAGTCTTTATACATTAAAGAGCATTCCTCTGTTCTCAGAAATGTAATAGTCTGTATTCGCAAACAAACACATATTTAAGGAAGTTTTTTCACATGTCACGGTAGATGAAATAAACTTACTTCTAAGCTTTTTTTGTACATGGACAGCTTTTACATTTCTTTCTTGTATTAAACTCTGACTCAAGTACATACAGTATATATGGAAGCAAACAGTATATTTGGAAACTCTGACTTAGGCAGCATTACGAACAGTTCGATACCTGATGTCGCTGGAATCTGAGTGGCGTGCTGTTCTGTAGATTTATCAATTCAAGCTATAAACTTTCAGGATCTTCTATCGGCTGTGAGCCAAAAGGATTTCAGAAATATCTCGAGTCCTAGTCAATCGTCACTGTTTCTCCAAACTTACCAGTGAATTCTGCTGTAGGTCTTGAAGTAGGGTCTTATATTTGATAAGAATATTTTCTTATCACTCTTCAAGATAGTTTATAGTCAAAGAAAGTGAAGTTGTCTATGTTCTACATGATACTGCCACATTTCAAATTTATCCATAAATGCTCTTAGCTAGTCTCTCATATGTCGTGCAATTCTGTAACTCGCACGCACAACGTGCTAACGATATTTGATATCCGTCTCACCTTGTTGATATCCCATGTTTACCTTTAGCTATTCTAAAGCAGATCTAGACAGTATTTCTTTACTAAAACCTTCACTGTGTTTGTTTGTAACATAAAATGTCATGCTCAAGGAAGTTAATAGAACATAATACAAGCTTTACCTTCTTTCTTAATAAAAATCTTTCCCTTTCAACTCATCACTAAAGGGAAATGATCTGGAGATTATATTGTTTTTCACTTAAAACGATCCGCCACTTACTGCAGACGCGAGCGAACTTGTGTACAGACACTACAGTACAGAGTCCGTTCTACCTGCACTGAGGTTGTGTTCACAATTCGAGAGCACGAGTTGCCCACCCATGCGCATGAATATCAGGTCGCGGGATTTCTTTTACCTTTAGACCCGTAACACACTACACCGAGAACTATGAACTGTGTAATATGTTTTGAGACAGCTAGCAATGCTTATGTCTTCACACTACAGCGAAAAATATGTTGATACACAGTGGAGTCATCTCTGTACCGATAAATTGGACCGAGTTACGCAATAAGAGACCAAGCGCCAAAAACCTATTTTGAGATATTGGCCATTGAAATAAATATCTTTTTTTATAAAACATTTTGTGTAAGAATTATTATAACATTCATACTATTACAAAAAATAGCACAAGTAATACCAAAAAAAGGCTAACCGATTTTTGATAAGAGACCAGCAGTTGAATTAATATTTTAAAGCAAAATAAATAAATGAATTTTATGCAATAAACGAATTTTAGCAGCAAAATTCAGATATCGCATTCTTTATTTTTTTTTTCAGTTAAATTAGCCTGCCATCAACAGATTTGTGCAAATATTTTTTTTTTTTTTTTTTCCAAATTCTCGGTTGGTCCATTATTCCGTAACTCAGTCCAATTAAAACACGAATTTTATTACGCGATACAGAAGACAGTTTGATATTATGAGCTGATAAAAATGAAGTTACATAAATACAAACAGCTGATTTTCTATTAATTGTTCAATTTTATTTATCTAATATACTTAAATTCGGATAGGTTACCTGTGGGAGCAGAAAATACAGGTGATGGGGTAGCTATGTTTTCAAAAAATCGCTAGCCGACTAATGTCAGCTATGCCTTATTTCAAGCGTTACTCCATGCCAAAGGAAAAGCATTTTCCATAGCTCGACAACGCATTACATATTTCTCGCTGTAGTGTGTTAGGCCTTATTGTTTACAACAAATTAAGTTCTATGTTGAAAATAGATTTCTAGTGGACCTTTTCGTTTTTAGTGAAATTTAGGTTTATGACTTATCGAAGGTTGGTAATAATTGTTTTCCTAGTGAAAACAAAATATTGGAATGATTAATAATAATAATAATAATAATAATAATAATAATAATAATAGCATAATAAAATCGACACTAAACAACATGAAAATAATGATTGAATGTATGTGTGAATCGTTTCGACTATCAATTGCATTGTTGTCTGTAGACTAGGCCTCATGGAATGAGGAAGCGATTATGGGGTAGCTAACGAGAAGGCTCCGCCTTGTTAAATTTAAGTGCGAGGAGTATGAAGACAGAAATGAAAATAAATGTCGAACTTTTGTTTAAAATTCTAATCATTCTCACAGTTTCAGCCACGCTCTTAATAACAATGAGTAGAGTGACCAGACGTACTATTTTGTCCGGATATGTCCTCCTTTTTAGGCCTTTGTCCGGGGTCCGGACGGATTTTAAAAAAATCAAGAAATGCCCTCTTTTCGTAAATTGTATGCCTGATATTTTGAAATTATCTGATTAGACGCCTTTTCAAGTAATTTGTCTGTAGGTGGCAGCAGCATAGACGGAATATACTCTTTGCCAACGATCATAAAACTTCCTTTGCTCCTCCTTGTTATTGTCATTGCTCAGAGGTAGCTAGTAAATGCAGGTGCGAATGCAAATATAAATCGATATTTTCTATTCTCCTTAATTATAGCTTCCTCGACTTTCATATGTAGCTATAGTCCCGTCGCTCTAATTTCCGGCAGCCAATCGCGTTGCAGGTCGGCTACATTTAAGCGTGTGCGTCTTGTGATTTGCTCATGAAGACGTTATTAATGTCTTAAGGCTCGATAAATACTTAATATAATCGCCCGCCATTTTGGCTCTTTCGTTGGCGTTCGCAGAAAGCACACGAGGACGTTATTTGCCGCTCAATTATTTTCTGAATTACAGTGCGTTTGATTTATTATCATAGGAGCTACGACATGATAATGTTTAACGGTGTGGCAAATAGATTCCTCGTATGGTAGCTCGGCAACGAAAGAACAAAAATGGCGAACGATACTACCTACCTAGACTTTATAGAGCCTTCACTTCCTAAGACATAAGCAAAGAGGAGGAGTCACGTCGGGAATAACAGCGTCGCAACTATAACTGTAAAATCATTATTATTAAGTTTTTTCCTTATTATTTTGTAATAAAATAGGTATTAACATACCTCTAAGTATGATATAAGCCTAAATCTGTACAGTAGATATTTTGTAATAAAATAAATATTGACGTAGGCCTAATTTAAAGCATAATACAGGTCTAAGCCTAAATCTAAGTATATATTTTCTGTCCTCTTTTTTTAAGTTTTGTGTCTTCATTTTTATTGCTGTGAATCTGGTTACCCTAACAATGACGAATAACATAAACGTTAAATGTAATTATTGATTCGATTAAATAAATATAGGTACTGCAAATTTTAATTACAATATTCCTCAAATTTGTGTTGCTTACTTGTTTATTTTCTTTGTAAATATAAGAAGATAATTTTAGCCACCGGCGTAGCTCAGTCGGCTAAGGCACTTGTCTGCTGAGGATACCAATGGCGAAGGAAACTTTTAATAGAAAAAGGAGCATCTTCTGGGAACTTCTGGAAAAAGAAGTAAGGAAGAAACTAGTGAAGTGCTTTGTGTGGAGTGTAGCATTGTATGGGGCAGAAACATGGACATTACAACGAAATGAAGAGAAGCGACTAGAAGTATTTGAAATGTGGATATGGAGAAGAATGGAACGTGTGAAGTTGACAGACAGATTAAGAAATGAAGCCGTGTTGGAAAGAGTGAGTGAAGAAAGAACGGCCGGGATTCGAACCGAGCCACCTGGTTTCGCGATCAGACAGGTGTAGACTCTAACGTTTATGATCCACAAACCAAGAGCGTACCTATTCCCCATTTGACTCTGACTACATTAACAATACTTTCTCAATCACATTTGCCAGTTTTCGGGTACACTGATGTGGATCGATGTTTAAACGGGTTTCATCAAACCCCGAAGGTATTAGTGAACGTGGAGTGTGACTAATGTCAAAACTTATGACAGCTTCTAGTGGCCTGCAGTAAACTTGACGTTTTGCTTTATTGCAATTTTAATGTACACACATAGTATTTGTATATTACATTATAATTTAAAATTCTTTTGAAGTATCTATTTGCAATAGTTCTTATCACATTTTCTTCATAACATTGCAATAAAAATATTTTTGAATAAGTAAAGATTTTCATGTCCCGCACCGTGGCGTCGCGGTCTGAGGCATCCCGCCTAGGACTCGCGTTACGGAATGCGCGCTGGTTGATTCCTCATGAGGGAAGAAATTTTCTCATGAAATTTCGGCCAGTGTACGAGACCGGTGCCCACCCAGCATCGTGATGCACTTGGGGAGCTACGATAGGTAGCGAAATCCGGTTGCGAATACCAGCTATAACGGCTGGGGGGATCATCGTGCTAGCCACACGATACCTCCATTCTGGTTGGATGATCGTCCACCTCTGCTTCGGCATGTGGGCGTGAGGCCAGCAGCCGGCTGATCGGTCTAGGCCCTTCACGGGCTGTAGCGCCACGGATTATTAAAGATTTTCATGTCAGGTGACAACGATATACGGTATAGGGCCTACTTTCATTTAGGTCGTCACAAACTGCCAATACGATCAATGAATCGATTGACAAGTTAAATTGTGACCTAGCCACTGTCTCCACTTGGGCGGCCAATTTCGGACTCGCACTTAATCCAAGTAAGACTCAAGCCATAATTATTGGACATAAGCGTTTAGTTAACTCCCTTAATAACAGTAATCTTTCAGTTGTTACCCTTAACAACACGCTAATCCCTTATTCATCTGTCGTAAAAAATCTTGGCTTCTTTTTTGATAATAATCTAAGTTGGAATTTTCAAGTTAAAGAAACGATAAAAAAAATCTGTTCCTCCTTTCACTGTTTGAGTCGCTTGAGAAACTTCTTGCCCCAGCAACTAAAACTTACCCTAGTGCAAACCCTAGTAACGCCGCACTTCGATTATTGTGACGTTTTGTGAAGTGACCTAAGTTCTGAATTGTCAGTCAAGTTACAGCGAGCTCAGAATATGTGCGTCAGATACGTGTGCAACATTCGACGGTATGATCACATATCACCGTCCTTCGCAAGTCTCTCGTGGCTCCGACTTAAAGTACATAGAACTTTACACTCTTTGTCTTTACTCTTTCGAATTCTGCACACTTCAACACCAAATTACCTTTCGTCTCGTTTCTCTTATCAATACTCTAACCACGACGTAAATACCAGATCACTTATCTGTGGCACGCTAAGTATACCTCTTCATAGAACATCTTGTTATTCATCATCTTTTACAATATCCACCTCGCGTCAATGGAATTCCTTGTCACAAAGTATTAGGGGCTGCAAGACAATAAACACCTTTAAGAACAGCTTAAAAGATAATCTTATTAGCATTTCACTCCAATCATACTGATTTAAACTATCACTGACTACATTGTTACTTTTTTCTTTAGACATCATCCTGATTGTGCTGTATTTTAATTGTCTCGTAATAATCTCTTTCTATTATCTAATATTATTTTAAATATATTAACATTCTACGTATTTTAGTTTAATTCTGCTACACAGTTTATTTCAGTGTTTAATTAATAGTTCATAGTATTTTGTTGTTTAATTTATAAATAACTCTTGTATACATGTAACTCTCATCTAAATCAAATTGTTGGATTCTTTGTAAGTTCATGCATATGTATATACACTTTTTGCTGGTTGAGTGGAAGAGAAGGCCTTACGGCCTTAACTCTGCCAGCTAAAATAAATCATTATTATAATATGCTTGACGTTACCGTTGCTCTTATGAGATTATACATAGACCTGTTAGACCGTATACGATTCATGGCCTTACAGGCACACCAACAAGCTGATCGTGGTATATCGTTAAGCTTTCTGTTTAAAATAAATTAATTTATACGTTGATGACGGTTTTCTATTCCTTTTCTAGAGAAATTTAGAGATCGTAACCTCTCGAAGGTTGGATGAACATTTTACCTTCATGTGAAATGAAGTGTCTGAGGCGATGTAATCCCTGTTGACGTGTACTGGATGTGGTGTTTGTAACAAACCAGCGAACAGAGTACCTAGTTCTCCACTATTTGACGTTAGCTGTATTAACAGTGGCAGCTTAGTAGACTGGAAAGAGCTTTTCTTGTAGTTTCCTTATGTTCAATATAGCCCATACAAAAATAATATACAACTTTTAAGTATATATTAATAATGAGAATGGCGAGACCTCATATATGAATATATAGATATATTATTCTTAATTTTTTTACTAATGTGAATCTCATATCTTATTTGTTTTTAATACAATTCTCGAATCTGTTTAAATATTAGTCCCAACGCGACGGTAGTTCTAAAATATACTTAAAATTAAATTTTCGTATGACAATTTCAGCTAATTTATAGTCTCGCTTTTCACTTCTTCGCCAGTTGAAAACCAATTTCCTGAAAGACTCCTTCATCTTCTCAAAAAGGTGGCAATCAGACGGACTAATGTCTAGGGCGGTATGGTTGATACTCTAGAATCTCCCCCGATCTGGTCTCTGGATTTCTTAAGGCCTTGGTTTTTCTGAACAAACGCATGCGAGATGCAAGGCCCACCTCGCACAAATCTGGACTACAGAGTGGTTTCTATGGCTGCAGACCTAGCATCTCTCGCATGCATCCGTTCAGAACAAACAAAGCTTAACTTATTCTTCCAGCGATATGGGGAACTGAATTCCTATGCTGGTTCAGCATTCTAACATGTTTTCTTTTTCGTATTTTTTTTCTTCACAGTTTCAGTTAACGCGAAACTAATTATTTTTTTCGCGAATGAAATTAACATATTAAGAGTTTATTACAGCTCGAGAATACTGTATTTGTTACTAGGTTATTTAACGACACTGTATCAGCTACAAGGTTATTTAGCGTCGATAGAATTGGCGATAGCGAGATAGTACAGGGACATCATTTTATTTTTACTAACATTTTTAATATTAACCTGGCTATACCTTTGGATCAACGCCGTTTGCTATCCCCTTCCACTACTGGAGTTCGATAATACTGGCATAATATACAAACAAATCGTTTACTAGGTATAGGAGAGAAGAAAAGTAGACAACTACGTAAACTAGGATTTTGAGTTTGATCATTTTCACTAGGTTTTTGTTTAATCAAAATACAGTACAGTATTAACAATGAGTGTTTTTACTCACGAACTGAGCTGTCCATGTGGACGTATTCATTATGCAGTGTATATTATGCACATTAGCTTACAATATAGAGAATGAAGTTAAATTTAAAAATAATCATAATATGGATATTTAAACACATTTTTTAAAATGGTGGTCCTTCATTTCGATACAGGCTTTAGTTCTAATGTGCATATTATCTCACTGTAGACTATTGTACCTAATTCCAATTACCAGGTTCGTCCTTCGTTCTAGTAACTTATGTTGAAATAATTCTGTACCTACTCTATAAAAGAGTGCCTTACGTACTGTAAATTCAATCTTCACTTCTGTCCGATCCGAAAAGATAAAATTACTCAGACATACTATCTACTGTCCGTCCAAGTGGTTATGTCGTAGGGTCGTAGAAAGGGAGGAAATCACGTGACAGTTAATTACTTAACGAGGCCCTTTTATTTAAGTTATTTTAAACAGTTGTATAATATTACGTAGACGTCCAATTCCTAACAGAAATTAATGTTCTCAGAAAAGAGCTAAGACAGCCCAGCTACTAGACTTTACAGAGGGGCAAACAGAAGCAGGTGGGGGAAACCGGGATGCGACGTAGGCAAACGGACGACAGTACCTGTGCGAAAATGATTCAATATTGAAAGCTCTTTCGTCACTGGAAAACGCGGACATATTTTTGGAACGTACTGTTTACTATGACTGTATATGCGGTCTTGGATCTGTGTGGAGGAAGGTTGAACTTCATTAGTAGAAGGGGTGGGAGTGAAGTACATTCAAAAACTCAGGTACAATAAAAATTGAAGTAAAAATGAAATGATGTCCCTGTATTTGGCGAGATGAGGCCGAGGATTCGCCGTAGATTAACTGACATTCGCCGTACAGTTGGGAAAACCTCGGAAGAAACCAAATCAGGTAATCAGCCCAAGCGGGAATCGAACCTACTTCCGAGCGCAACTACGGATCAGAAATAAAATATGAGATCTTAAACTGGTTGGAAGATGCGTACGTAGAATACTGAAATAAAATATGCAGGATTTATTTTGATTTTAGTGCCAAGTTTGGAAAAATTTTTAAACAGACTGTGGAACTATGATGAAAATATTAGAGAGAAATTCTCTTTGTTTAGATACATACAATAGACTAATCGTAAAAAATAGCAAAAAAATATTATTGTATTGTTATTTGCATTTATCCCGGTAATAATGACCAGTTTGACTCGTAGACATTTTGTTTTTGCAGCATTAACTTCCCATGATTGTACGAGAAGATTCGAAGAGAACTGCAGTTACGTGGACTTTCGGCTCCCCCCTACTACCATTAATGCATAAAACAATGTCAATACGGCGGTTGCTGTCGTCTGCGATACAACGAACTTTTCTGTTGATTTTCGAGTTCGTCATTTTTTTCCGGTTATTATATGCTTATTTAAGTTGTGTTAACTCTCGCTAGTGGTTTTATATTTTATTTTATCCGTCTTAGTATTTATTTTATTATTGTAAATATTTTTGTTTTATCACTATTATTATTATTATTATTATTATTATTATTATTATTATTACTATTATTTCTAACATCAGCATTATTATTTGATCTCTGTAAAATTTATGTAGACTCTACTGGACTGTACCCGAGCACGAGCTTATGCTCATTTCGGGTATCTATTCATATGTACTCATTTCAAATGTAAATTGTAAATAAATAAATTTGAATTTGTTGTTCGTTTTTCCAAGTATACATTACATTTGTAAGTGCCCTCGTATCTGTGTAACTGTGTTTTGAGACTGTATAAATATGGAGAACTCTTTACATTTCCAGCAAATAACTATTTTACCGTGTATACACGTCGTGTCTTAAAAAAGAGGAAAAGTAGACTTTTCTTTGAGAGCTTATGAATGTTGCCATGGAAACGAAATGCATTTGTTTGTGAAGCAGAGAAACTTCACATGCATCTTATGACAGTTTTAATGCTCTGCGAAATCTATTTGCAAAATACATAATGGAAAATAAGACACAAAAGTTAAGTAGAAAATATAGTTTATGACGTCATGTTGGTTTTAAATGATTTTTTTTTTCTGAAAGTCGTTATTTTATGTGGAGAATTGTTTCCATTTGTCAGCGTGTAGTTCTAGAAGCGCCGTTTGTTGTCGGCGGTACGAGACACTGCAATGTCGTGAACAAATGAAAAGCAAATGCGCAACTAGAAGCAAAATCTCATTTGAATATTTTCATACGGATAGAAACTGTTAACAAAAAGTGACCTGCAAAAACCTAACTTGTTATACAATCTGAAAAAGACAAAAGAATTCGTTTTAAAATCGTGTAAAATAATCTTTCTAATGTGGCTACCTAAACCACATTTTCCGTAACAGAGGTAGATTAGCATAACTTATAGCCTAACTTTTGCAAGTCACAATTCAACTAGTAAGTCAATATATCAGTGAGGCAGTATAATCGAACTATATGGTAGCTTAGTGGTTAGACCAGTGACGTCAAAGAAAGCGCCATATGTTTATATAATTTTAATTATACATCTTGATTACACAACTTTTAACACTGTATCACTTCGGAATATGTATTATAAAACTTTCTTGTGTTAAATTCTATCGTACCTGGTTTACATGTTTCGACCTCTTATGGGTCATCCTCAGAACTGGTCGTTGTTGGTCTTGGCGCCTCTTGTTTTGTTTCCTGTGAGGGTGTGTTCTTGTGGTGTAATGTAGAGTTAAAGAGAGTTCTGAATTTGAGTTGTGTGTTAAAAATTTCATTGGGGTGTGTTTTCGTGTGTCTGTATATTTCGTATTGTTCTAGTGTGTTGAGTTTCTGGCTTTTTGGTTGGAGGTGCAGTATTTCCATGTCTGTGTTGATGTCTCTGTAGGTGTGGTTAGCATTTGTGATGTGTTCTGCATATGTGGAGATGTTTTGTAATTTTGTTATGGCTGTGATGTGTTCTTTGTAACGTGTTTGAAACGATCTGCCTGTCTGTTCTATGTAGAAGTTGTTGCAGGTGTTACATTTGAGTTTGTATACTCCTGTGTAATTGTATTTGTTTGTTTGTGTTGTTTGTGTGTTGAGATATTTTTGTAAGGTGTTATTTGTTCTGTATGTGATGTTGTAATTTAATTTCTTGAATGAGGTTGCAATTTTGTGTGTGTTTTTGTTTTCGTATGTTAATGTGATGTATTTTTGTGTTCGTGTGTTTGTGTTGTATTCTTATGTTTTTTGTGATTATGTTTTGTCTTACGTATTATGTTGTCTATTATGTTAGGGTTGTATCCGTTTTCTTGTGCTATGTATTTGATTGTGTTTAGCTCTTCGTTGTAATCCTGTTGGTTCATTGGTATGTTGAGTAGTCTGTGTACCATTGTTCGGAATGCAGCTTGTTTGTGTTGTGTTGGGTGGTTGGATGTGTTGTGTATGTGAGTTGTTGTTGTTGTGGGTTTCCTGTATACTTTGAATGTGTGTTTGTTGTCTACTTTTGTTAATTTTAATTGTGTATCTTTCCTGGCCTTGTCTCTCATAGTTTTCATGGTTTTGATCTTCACCCTAATTAAGAGAGCGAATTAACATAAGCCATTTTTGCTCTAAAGTAACCCGGATGAGTCTTGGGAAGCGTACATGCCGCTAATTATATTCAGAGAAAAAAACTCAATTTTTATCATTTTTGTTTACAAAAAAAATACCAATTATTACTCCATTTATATTGTGGTTTTGGGCCAGAGGAAATACAGTGAAACCTCTCATTTACGGACATCGAAGGGACGTAACAATGTGTCCGCATCTGGGAGGTGTCCTTTATTGGGAGGGAGGCTCCCCAATCTAACAGTAAATTTATAATATGCATTATGTATCCCTTCACGCTTTAAATGAAATGTATTACTGTAGTTTAATTCTAAACATAGTATACTGTACTACAGTAAATTCTTTGCAACTTTGAAATACAGTAGGTAAGACCGAAAAAGGAAAATACAGTACTGTGCCATGCAATTTTATTCTAGATCTACAGTTATGCAGTACTGTAATTTACAGTTTTCAACTTAACCTTTACGTTCAGGTGCCATGTCTCTCGAAACAGAACAACTGATTGAAGTGAAGAGAATAATTCTACTAACCCTATCATGTGTCGAATACTATTTCACGATCGCAGAAACCTTGGACCAATCAGACAGGTTAAATTTTATGACTCTGCTTATCTACCCGCTTCCAGCTAACAAGGGGTAGCCGGCTGGGTTAGTGGTAGCCTACGATACCCTTATTGTCATTTTTCATGTTAAGGAATTTCTGTACAGTTCTCAAAACTAAATGTTCCATTTTTGTAACACATTCCATGGTAAGAATAAACATGAGTATATAGTATATAGTATAGTAAATACTCTTGTTAGTAAGAATAAAAACATTTGAGTACCTACTCATTTTTGATTACGTACACATAACATGGAAGCATAGTAAAATATACTCAAGTGTCCATCTTGTACAGAATATATACTCATGCTTGATAAGAATAAAAGCTAGTATATTCTCATATTTATAAGTTCGTTCTCATGTTATTCTGAGTATGGTTTGTAGCAGACTCAATTCTGAATATTTGTTGAGTTGTGTTCAGTTTAAAGTTAAATAAAATGGCAGAATTTATGAACGATGTAGTGCCTCATGGAAAAATATACAAAAAGACGTGAACTTCAGAAACCTTTAATGCTTCACAAAAATGAATGTGAAAAAGGTTAAACACGTATTTGTTATTCATAAAAAAACATAACCTATAACAATATGAATGGCTATCAAATTATAAGGTTAGATTGTATTGTTAAATATAATTAACAATTACAGTTTATTTTGTAAAATTTGAATTGCAAAATGCAATTACTTGTAACTTTAAATTATATATAACTGTCTATAATAAAAATAGAATTAGCATAACTGGAATTCTAGAAATGGATTGTAATCACTATCCAACATCCCGCAATGACGATTTCCCAGTACTGTTTTCTTGTTTCCTGTCTATTAACGTCACTTATCTGATTCACTCTCTCTTTCATGTTTATTTATTTATTCATTTATTTATTTACTTACTTATTTATTTGTTTAATTAATTAATTTAATTATTTAATTAATTAATAAATTAGTTTATTTGTTTATTTATTTGTTTATTTATTTGTTTATTTATTTATTTGTTTATTTATTTATTTGTTTATTTGTTTGTTTGTTTATTTATTTATTTGTTTATTTATTTGTTTATTTGTTAATTAATTAATTAATTAATTAAATTATTTAATTATTAATTTATTTATTTATTTATTTATTTAGTTATTTATTTATTTATTTATTTATGTAGTTATGTATTTATGTATTTATGTATTTATGTATTTATTTATTTATTTATTTATTTATTTATTTACTTACTTATTTATTTACTTACTTACTTAGTTACTTAGTTACTTATTTACTTACTTACTTGTTTACTTTATTTACTTATTTACTTATTTACTTGTTTACTTATTTACTTATTTATTTACTTATTTATTTATTTATTTATTTACTTATTTATTTACTTATTTATTTACTTATTTACTTATTTACTTACTTATTTACTTATTTATTTACTTACTTATTTACTTATTTATTTACTTATTTATTTACTTAGTTATTTACTTATTTATTTACTTAGTTATTTACTTATTTATTTACTTATTTATTTACTTAGTTATTTACTTATTTATTTATTTATTTATTTATTTATTCATTCATTCATTCATTCATTCATTCATTCATTCATTCATTCATTCATTCATTCATTCATTCATAAAAAGCAAAACACAAACCACTACAGCATGCGGATAGCATGTGAAAGTCTATAAAAAATCTGAGCATCACGGTGCAATGTGGTCAAAGAGGATAAGTAACACGAGTACATACTAACTTTTAAACGATCAAGAAGGCTGTAGAGATGAGTATATATTCGCGTTAGGTATAATGTCTTTATTCTTACGAAAATGAGTATGTTCTAGTGGTTACGAGTATATAATCACAGCAAGTGCTCATACTCAAAGTATAAACCTTGAGAAAGTACTTAAGCTTTATTATTACTACCCATTAGGTCTTGAAAACCAAGTTCTGTCCGCAGTCAGGAGGTAAAGCAAGCTTTAGGACTGTGAAACAGCTGTCCGTGTCCGTGTCTGAGAGTGTCCGTAAACGAGAGTTTAATTTATCATTATTTTTAGCCTATATTTTTTCAGTTGGGACATAAAAATCTGTCCGTATATGAGGAATGTCCGTATCTTTGGGGGTGTCCGTAAGGAGAGGTTTCACTGTACTCGTCTCATAAAAAATACTCACCTTTCATTCAAAGATTTATAGTAGGGGAGTGGTGGGTACAGTGAGACACAAAATATTAAGACATATGTATGCAAGTGACAATTGAAGTATTTTTAAAAGCAAGTGCAATAGAAATAGATATTAAAACATGGAGTATAATAATACATAAACAAAAATGTTAATAGGTAAAGGACATAATATACAATACGTGTTTGTAAAAAAAAAATCAAATGTCTCACTGTTCCCATTCAGGAGGGTACAGTGAGACACCACAGTGTCTATTAACGGACATCGAAATAATTTACATCTATTTCAAAAGAAAACAAAAACTTGCTGTCTCTTTATCTTGACATGTTCTGTAGGCTTATTTAGAATCATTTTGATGTCTGACTTCGAAACCATTAAAACATCTGGAACATTTGGAAAAGTGAATTTTACATGACATTTCAAACTTTTGCGAAAAAATGAAATTAATTTTTGGTAACAACAAAGCTTATAATTATAAGAATTTAATGTAATTCTTTATTATTTTTTAACATTTTCTTAAATTTTGTGAATATATTTTTATTTATGAAACCATTAAAATGTAATGTATCCATTATTTTAAGCTACAGTTCCTAAATTGATTACTAGTATCTTCATTTTTAATGTTAGTTACTAGTAAATATAATATAATTACAGTTTGTTTTTGCAAATCATTGGTTCATGGGAACAATGAGACGTCTCAGTGTACGCTTCAATGGCATGTCTCACTGTTCCCTTTACGCATGGTTAATTTAAATATGACGCCATCACTTCAAAATTAAAACAAGAAAGACGAAACTTTGCCAAACATAATCTCAAATACCATAGTATTAGGTAACAAAACATTAATGTTTATCTCATTTGTATATCCAATATAACGTTCATTAAACACAAGCCAAAATTTTACTTCTAGAGTGAAAAATTACGAATTATTTTTTCATCACTCACCTTTGTAACTAGAATAAAATCGAGTATGAAAATACTGTTACTTTACTCATGCAACATACAACTCCACTGTTACCAAAATCTCAACATCAAAATTTACCATGTAATAAAAAAATGTCTCACTGTTCTCCCTGCCTTACTGTACCCACTTCCCCTACCATTTTTTTTTGTCCACGAAAAATAATAGTACTAAAGCAAAGAAGACTTAAAGATAGTGTTGGATTACACTCTTTGAACTATAAGTTGTGCGTAAGGGTAATAAAGTTTTACGCTTTTTACACTGTAAGTCGTTTTCATTCTATTGAAATTATTTATTTGCTAATTTAAGTATGAAAATCAATAGCATTGTTGCTTGCTGTAATGGAAAACAATTGACGGATAAAATAATACATCTTTGAATCCAGGTGCAGTGACTCACAGCCAAATTGATACATTACGTGTAATGAAAATGTAAATTATATAACTTGAATAAATAAATTGAGCTAATGTTTCACAACTGCATTTCCAATAAAAATAAATTCGTGTTATTATTTGTGTATGTCCGCTATAAATAAAACGAATAAAATAAATGTTAAACAATAAAGTTTCAATACACGTAGACATGCTGGTTGGCCTTGTCCCAACGCTCAATTAAATTTATAGTAAAGTTTGTAATGATTATTTATACAGGTTGCCTAGGTGATCGCGTTCCCTGGGGAAAAATACGTATATGTTAATTCACAGACAGGTTTAGCTGTACCCAGTGGTAGTGTGATAAAACATTGCAATCAATATTCGATACGAAAAAGGAAACATTTAGGATAGGGTTACTAGAATTTTTGGCCACAATCTGGGGACAATCGAAAGAATTTTTGTTTCATTACGTCATTGATTATACTACGCACTTTTATCATCATTTGTGTTATATCTTGTATACAGGGTGATTCACGAGGATGTACCGTCCCCTACGGATCTTATTTCCGAAGACATATAAACATATATCATAATCTTAATATTTTCATAACACTAATTTGAAGTAGTTTGTAAAATGCCATTATTCCTGAGTTTTAAGGGTAAAAGAATATTACAGATAAAGAATGAACTATTAAGGTGATAAGTAATTAATTAATATGATACGTAATTAAGTTGATTTGTAATTAAAGTGATATGTAATTACTTAAATTGGTAATAGTTGGGTGAAATAGAAGTACTTACAAGTTAGGTTTACTTTTGCTTATTGCAGGCGTTATTATAGAATAATATTTATTTATAGTCCTAGATTTATTGCATCTATTTATTTATAGTTAGAAATAAATTTAGGTTTATTTTATTTTATTTTTTTATTTTTCTTTTATTGCTGTAATTATTGTATAGTTTTAAAGGTATTATTGTATATTATATATCACTGCCACCGGGTGTATACCCAATTGTAGTGTTAATAAATACACTCACTCACTCACTCACTCACTCACTCACTCACTCACTCACTCACTCACTCACTCACTCACTCACTCACTCACTCACTCACTCACTCACATACATACATACACACATACATATTCAGGAGTATCATTTCTTTAATTAGCTAGTAGCCTATTCTGAAGCTAAAAATTTGTTATCAATTCCATAGTTGCTTCGTACAGATTTTTTTTTTCCATTTTTTAACTACACAATTACATTTTCTTACGCATTTATCACAACAATTGTTACAAATCACGCCATTCTTGTAAATTCTTTAAGACTGTACATTAGGATGCATAATTAAACTGTAAAGAATCAAGTTCCTAAAGTCGTATGATTTGTAACAATTTTTGTGATAAGTGCGTAAGAATGATGTCATTTTTAGTTAAACATTGAAAAATAAAATCTGTACAAAGCAATTAACAACACATTTTTAGCTTCAGAACGCTACCCAATTCAAGAAATGATACTTCTGAATAGTTCATTCTCTATTTGTAATTTTTTTTACCCGTAAAACTGAAGAGCAAAGGTATTTTACTAAAAAGTTCAAATTAATGTAACTTTGAAAATATTGCTATTAGGACAAATGTTTTTATGACATTTTTTGCTCAGAATGTCTTCGGAAATTAGCTCCGTAAGTGACGGTAAATCCTAGTGAATCGCCCTGTATCAATTATATATTTGTATATAGGCCTAATAATTGCAAAGAATAAGTGCAAATATATGTAGCAAATATGGAGAACAGTAAGGGATAGTGATAGACATTCTTAAAGCTCAAATCTCCTTATTCTGATTTAGCTAATCCCAAGTTCCCATCTTAAAATTTTTTCAGTGCACTCTCTATTCTCTGTATAATTTTTGCACACTTTTACTGAATAATCCTGTAGAAACCAATTTACGAGGATTGTAACAGTGTTAAAGTAAACATGATTCTGTAAAAATAACATTCAGAATGTTATAACTTATAATATAAACACAAATTTGCATTTACAAATTAGATTGTATCTGATATACTCATAGAGAATGCAATTAATTACCAAACAACGTAGGAAATCGTAACAATTACAGCGTGAATTCAAATGAAATAAGCAAATTACTAAATACGTTTATTAAAAGCGACATTAGAAATTAGAGTTCGAAATAAATGACTGAAAGAGTACAGTATTTGCTACTTACTTATCCACTGCTCCGACTGGTAAACGCCGGTAAGACCAGTAATCGATTTGGTTCCTCGTTCGCACAGATTGAACAGAACTCGCCCCTCATAATACAAAAGGGGAATATAAAAGGGGATGAGGGAAGAAAACAACAAAATATGACGAGGTAATGAGCGCTTTCTCCGAAGGCCGAGAAAGATATGGAAACTACGTTAATATTGGAAGAGATAATCGAATAAAAATTATATCTAAAATCGATAATCGAAAGTACAAACCATGATATTAAAAATTATGTTTACTAAATAGTGTACTAGTAGGCCTCACCACAAATCGTATCGTAGCAAACATCTATGAAACGACACTCACTGTTACGGTGCTTGCATGTATTATTTTCACGGTCAACTCAATTTATTATTCTTTTTCAATACGGTACTTCAGAAAAAGGACTAAGGAAAACACTAGTGAAGTGCTTTGTGTGGAGTCTGGCATTGTATGGGGCAGAAACATGGACATTACGACGAAGTGAAGAGAAAAGACTAGACCTATTTGAAATGTGGATATGGAGAAGAATGGAGCGTGTGAAATGGACAGAGAGAATAGAAACGAAGCTGTGTTGGAAAGAGTGGATGAAGAAACTATGATGCTGAAATTTATCAGGAAGAGGAAAAGGAATTGGTTGGGTCAGTACTTAAGAAGAAACTGCTTAATAAAGGATGCACTGGAAGGAATAGTGAACGGGAAAAGAGCTCGGAGGAGACGATATCACATATATAGGCGGTATTAAGATACATGGATCATATGCGGAGACTAAGAGGAAGGTAGAAAATAGGAAAGATTAGAGATTGCTGTGTTTGCAGTGAAAGACCTGACTTTGGGCAGGAAACTATGAATTAATGTTATTAACGAATACATGAACGAACTGTCGGTTTTGTAATTTTTGTCACTATGTGTTTATTATTAATATTATTATTATTTTATTATTATTATTATATTATATTATATTATTATATATTATTGGGAAGTAAATCCCGAAAAGACAAAGTATATGATTATGTCTCGTGACGAGAATATTGTACGAAATGGAAATATAAAAATTGGAAATTTATCTTTTGAAGAGGTGGAGAAGTTCAAATTTCTTGGAGCAACAGTAACAAATATAAATCATATTCGGGAGGAAATTAAACACAGAATAAATATGGGAAATGCCTGTTATTATTCGGTTGAGAAGCTTTTATCATCCAGTCTGCTGTCAAAAATCTGAAAGTTAGAATTTATAAAACAGTTATATTACCGGTTGTTCTGTATGGTTCTGAAACTTGGACGCTCACTTTGAGAGAGGAACATAGGTTAAGGGTGTTTGAGAATAAGGTGCTTAGGAAAATATTTGGGCCTAAGAGGAATGAAGTTACAGGAGAATGGAGAAAGTTACACAACGCAGAACTGCACGCATTGTATTCTTCACCTGACATAATTAGGAACATTAAATCCAGACGTTTGAGATGGGCAGGGCATGTAGCACGTATGGGGGAATCCAGAAATGCATATAGAGTGTTAGTTGGGAGGCCGGAGTGAAAAGACCTTTAGGGAGGTCGAGACGTAGATAGGAAGATAATATTAAAATGGATTTGAGGGAGGTGGGATATGATGATAGAGAATGGATTAATCTTGCTCAGGATAGGGACCAATGGTGGGCTTATGTGAGGGCGGCAATGAACCTCCGGGTTCCTTAAACAGTAAGTATTATTATTATTATTATTATTATTATTAATATTATTATTAATATTATTATTATTATTATTATTATTATTATTATTATTATTATTATTATTATTATTATTGACTTCGAACTTAGGCACAGAAAGATGTGTAAACATTAGAAATCTGTTTATAAATAAAAAAGTTTTATTATTATTATTATTATTATTATTATTATTATTATTATTATTATTATTATTATTATTATTATTATTATTATTGTGCGCAGTACAGTCCCTTTTTGTTTGTAGTGTTTAGTAATTTGCCAACCAGAGAGCAGTTTAGCATTACTCGGCGAGTGTTTTGTTTCGCCGGGTTATTATATTACAACAATGTTGCCATGTTGGTCAACAAACTATCAGATTAGAAGCATGGTGTGTGAATGCACGGGTGATGTTTCTGTGTTGCCTACTAACGCAGATCAGACGTACAATAAGTTGGCTATTAAACATAATTAACTTAAACGAAGCAATTTTATATGCTGCTGAATAGGGAACTTGAGTATTGTTTTGGAAAAACTTTGTTGTTCTGAGCTATTGAGATATTGTGTTGTATTACTACAAACTTCCATTGTAGTACCGTGGAAGCTGTTTACAATACACGAATAGACCTATATAACAATATTTATAACAGGAGTTTTGTTCTATGGAGCTTGCAGCCTTAGGAAGTACACATATTCCTACTTGGCGTAGTAGTTACCGCGTTTGGGTCCAGAGCTGCTTAGCGTGGCTTCAAACCCTGCGAGGGAGAACGATTTCTCAGGAGACAGTGGTTCGACAGGGGAGCGAAAGAGCTGTTGATGGGGCCGCGAACAAAATAATACAATAATAATTTTTATTTGAAAGATAAGAGTACACTTTTGGTTGGTACTTCTGATGATGGGTAGGTGGATGGAGAGGTGGATAGATTGATGGAGAGGTGGATAGATGGATGGAGAGGTGGATAGATGGATGGAGAGGTGGATAGATGGATGGAGAGGTGGATAGATGGATGGATAGATGGATGGATAGGTGGATAGATGGATGGAGAGGTGGATAGATGGATGGAGAGGTGGTTAGATGGATGGAGAGGTGGATAGATGGATGGAGAGGTGGATAGATGGATGGAGAGGTGGATAGATGGATGGAGAGGTGGATAGATGGATGGAGAGGTGGATAGATGGATGGAGAGGTGGATAGATTGATGGATAGGTGGATAGATGGATGGATAGATGGATGGAGAGGTGGATAGATGGATGGATAGGTGGATAGATGGATGGAGAGGTGGATAGATGGATGGAGAGGTGGATAGATGGATGGAGAGGTGGATAGATGGATGGAGAGGTGGAGAGGTGGATAGATGGATGGAGAGGTGGATAGATGGATGGAGAGGTGGATAGATGGATGGAGAGGTGGATAGATGGATGGAGAGGTGGATAGATGGATGGAGAGGTGGAGAGGTGGATAGATGGATGGATAGGTGGATAGATGGATGGAGAGGTGGTTAGATGGATGGAGATGTGGTTAGATGGATGGAGAGGCGGATAGATGGATGGAGAGGCGGATAGATGGATGGAGAGGTGGATAGATGGATGGAGAGGTGGATAGATGGATGGAGAGGTGGATAGATGGATGGAGAGGTGGATAGATGGATGGAGAGGTGGATAGATGGATGGAGAGGTGGATAGATGGATGGAGAGGTGGATAGATTGATGGAGAGGTGGATAGATGGATGGAGAGGTGGATAGATGGATGGATAGGTGGATAGATGGATGGAGAGGTGGACAGATGGATGGATAGGTGGATAGATGGATGGAGAGGTGGATAGATGGATGGATAGGTGGATAGATGGATGGAGAGGTGGACAGATGGATGGATAGGTGGATAGATGGATGGAGAGGTGGATAGATGGATGGATAGGTGGATAGATGGATGGAGAGGTGGACAGATGGATGGATAGGTGGATAGATGGATGGAGAGGTGGATAGATGGATGGATAGGTGGATAGATGGATGGAGAGGTGGATAGATGGATGGAGAGGTGGTTAGATGGATGGAGAGGTGGATAGATGGATAGAGAGGTGGATAGATGGATGGAGAGGTGGATAGATGGATGGAATGAGATGAAAGTGATAATGCCGGTGAAATGAGTCCGGGGTATAACACCGAAAGTTACCCAGCATTCGCTCGTAGTGGGTTGAGGGAAAACCCCGGAGAAAAACCTCAATCAGGTAACTTGTTCCGACCGGCAATCGAACCCAGGCCACCTGGGTTCGCGGACAGACGCGCTAACCGTTACTCCACAGGTTTGGACTTCTTGTGGTGTAGTGGGGTTTCCTGCACTGTTTTTGAACATACAGACCTATATGAATCCCACGTCATATCACATGCATTCCTCCCCTGTCGCAATTAAATGCATCGAATATTACAACGCAAGAAAGTCTGAATCAGGAATCTCCGTGAATGTATTTCTCGGTCTACATCCTACCCCAAAGCTAACTGAACCATGTTCTGTACCATGTTTCTCGTATCGAAATGGTGTAATTAAAATTTCCATGCACATAAAAACAATATTACGTGACTCAAGTTGTCTGACGTTCTCTTTACTTCCCGGGGAATACAGATGGAGTAGTAAAAACAGCAATAAAAGGAACTTAATTTCCAGAAACAGTGCATTAAGAGTACTGTATTTTTAATACATAACGTGAAATATACAAGTTGTACGATAAATGTCGCCCCAGAACCGCACGATGTCTTAGATCAGTGATGTCAAAACAAGCGCGTTTTTCTGACCTTGACGTCGTGCGCGGGCATCAAGCGCTAGGTTTGGAAAGAGGAAGGGTTGTGTATATGAATAAGCAATCTGTTGGATTAAGAAAACAGTGGTGCACAAATTCAAACGGGACGTAAAATTTTATGTCGTTATTTTATATGGCTTCTTTCTGTTTAATATTATCTATATTGTCTGTAAAACAAAAGTACTAACACTGATTTCTTAATATTGCACTTGTGTTTTAAACGTTAATAACATAATAAAGAGTAAAGAAGGAATATTCACTTAAATTCCATAGTAGTATAATATTATACTGTATTAAGTGGATGAAACACATCTTTCATAAAGGAAGTAATATCCCAAAAAAAAAAAAGAGATTGAGTGTGACATGATAAGTTGGAATTTATATTGATGGTATCTTTTGCCTTATAAAAGTAATCAATAAGCCAATCAAAACAATATTACAGTACAAAGCAAAGTTACCTAAGTGCTGTATATGTTTTAAGTGTAACTAATATTACATAACAAAACTCTTATCGCATTATGCTTTTAAGGTGATATTTGTGAGCAACTTCCTATCATCGGAATATTAAATTATTTTCTCGAAATGTGCTGAAGCTATAGAGCTGACATTTTTACAACACATGGGCACGTATCTTTTGCTTATGATGTAACAGTAGTTGCTTTGTTAATTCATTTCCTTACAAAGAATTTCCATGCGAATATTTTCAAAATTTTCAAATCACTATCTTCAGTAATACGTATATACGGTATATTTGATTTAAGAAAACATTGTTTCGGTACGTGCAAGGCTACAAAATAAATAGGCCTATATCTGAAAATTTCACTTTTCTATAAAAAAAAGTTGAGAAAATATTTCTTTTGAATAAACAGTCAAACTTGTGAAAATTGAGCATTAAAATTAAAACTTACATTCTTATAATGCACTTATACTTCTCAGACAAATCTAAGAATTAACATGGATACAGTTTTAATAAGTTCTCTTCTCTTTATCTATTGAATCAGTGCTGGCCAGCCCTGAATATAGCTCGACCAAGCGGCATATACCACCTCTCTCGTCTGTCTCTTTCCTTTCCTCTGTAAAGCGCTCAGGCGCTCCTGAGCTCTAAAGCGCGCGCTTGCTCCTGTGGGCATCAATTGACATGACTGTCTTAGATCATGTCGAAATTTACAAAATAAGGACAGGAACCCAATCTTCATCTTTAAATTTTCTTCTCATGTAAAATGGGGAAAATAGTTATCTACAAACAAATGTACACTTCACATAAACAATTTCATCTAATTAGCATACTTAAGGTAAGAGTTCACTTACGAGAAGGATTCTTCGTACATCCACTTACCGGAAGAAATTCGTTCGAGCATTCGTTTACCTCAGCGGTCATCAAAACACTGCACTCAGAACTTCCGAGCATTTGAGTCATGTAATTTAAGTCATCGTAAGTTTATATCGCCTTCAGGGGCCTGTTGATGACTTTGGTATCTTCGGAAAGGAGATCATTGCCTTATTCTATCTCCTACTTTTGTACAGACTCGTAATTCAATCGCAGGGCCACACGGTCCTTTAGAATGAAAATGAATCTGTACCCACAAAGGGAATCGAACCACGGACCTTTGGGTGAGGAAAGCGCACGCGCCACCCCTGAGCCATAGTGATGGAAATCAGAGAAGTATTGATTTTCAAATTTTTTTTCGAAGTTGACAATTTTTTGGAACAACCTGTAGATAAGCCTGAGCGAAACGGTGTTGTATAACAGCCGCTGTGCTATTTCCGACGGGGATGATATTCTTGACATGGCGTGCCGATACTTGTGGCAGCTCATGAGGGATTAAACTAATGGAACGACCCACATGAGGATTACTTAGCATTTTTTTGTTAAATGTAGTGGGCTTATACTTTTTTGGTTACACAGACGTAATGGGAAACTATCTGTCAGTCAAAGCTAAACGTTGAATGTACAGTAGCTGTATTTAAAATACACTTTCCCATCGTGTCCTTGCGATATTGAGGACTTAGAAAAGATGTAAAATTAATTTGTGCGAGATCGTGCGTATTTGCTTGTTTTCCGCACAGAACCAATACGCGGTAAGTTTGAAATACCACATTCAGTATTCCCAACGTAACACACATAACAATTTCCCTCTTCTTACCGCTTAAGCGCGACATTCATTTTACTGCTTTAGGCTTTTAACATATTATTTTTAGAGACGTTTAACATAGTAATAATTATAAATTGGAAACTTACCACTGCAATTTCACCTAAATTGCAATGTTAATTATTGTTTTTAAATATTTTCAAAAATTAAGTAAAGTCTACTACTTCACGAAACTTATTGCATTCCTGATACAAGTAACATTAAGGAAGCCGTGAAAAAATAAACAAGATTCCAGATGCGGATGTTATTATTGCAATATGTTATATAAATAATATTGTTAAAATATTAAAATGAAAAATAAATCATTACATAACCTTACCGTTTGTTTCAAGTTCGCATTTATAGACTGGGGGGAAAAAAAGCCAGACGTATATCACGGCCTGCTGGAGTATAGTAAACACAGAAAACATTTTATAGCAACAATGTTGAAGAAAGATATTTTGGTGTTCCGAAGTTGGCGTCATTAAACAGAAACCAACATGGAGATTTCATTGCAACTAATTAGAAATTCGTCTTTCAGAGTATGTAATAAACGATCTTCGCACAAAATAATGTACAATACACGAGCGGTATGTTTGTTTTCATGTTCTCGGAAATTAAAAAAGCTCAACTACGTTTCGCCTTTTCAATCTTTTCCTCGAACATGAAAACGTCAACATACCGCTCTTGTAACGTATATTACTATTGAAATGATTACAAGCAGTGGTAAAATAGTACATTATGCAACGAGCCTATAATTGTAGTAATTAAGACGCGAGTATGTTTATGAAACGAACGCAAGCGAGTTTCATAATTTTCATACGAGTGTCTTAATTACCATTATAGGCAAGTTTCATACGACTTTTTATGCTCGACCATATTTCTAACTTGAAATTTTTCATAAGTTTTCATGTCATTCTTATCTGACTGGGGAGCGGAACTGACCTTGTGCAATATCTTGTAAATTGTGAGATGTGCGCAGACGCGAAAGTATTGATTTTTTCCGAGAAACAAATGTAATTGACCTTGATATAATCTAGAGAGTAAAATAAACATTAATCTTGATATAATCTTGAAATTGATTTAGACATTGAAAAACGAGATGACAAATTGAATTTATTTGAATCTTATTTACAACTAACGCTAATTATTATGGTAACAGAACATAACCTTCTGCGACAGTATTGGATTTCCAGCATCCGTGACGTTTCGCTAGTTGTCTTTCGATTGCATATCCGAGAATAATCGATACTTGCGCTTTCATATTCCTACAATGGTGTTTTCTGATTGGCGGAACCCTGAACTTTAATGAATAGGTGTACTTTAATGAGGTGCATTAAAGGGCTACTACCAGGTGTATAATTACTACATTTCGGCATGGTCGAGCATAAATAAATTTAAGTGTATCTTGAAAATAATTACAAAATAGCTTACAATTATAAAAATAATTTACAAATTAAATGTTGAGAAATTTAATAATATACATTCAATGAAGTAACAAACTTGAAGTAGTATACTGTATATTCATACAGAATGAAAAAGCACCTAAATATCTAAATGTACAAATTGAATTAACATAAACTTAATCCTTTGCAGCACAGTAAATAAAAAAAATTAAAACAAAATGTAATGTTTTATGTTTGTCATGTCATGGATTTTTTTAGTAGGATATTTTACGACGCTTTATCAACATCTTCGGTTATTTAGCGTCTGAATGAGATGAAGGTGATAATGCCGGTGAAATGAATCCGGGGTCCAACACCGAAAGTTACCCAGCACTTGCTCATATTGGGTTGAGGGAAAACCCCGGGAAAAACCTCAACCAGGTAACTTGCCCCGACCGGGAATCGAACCCGGGCCACCTGGTTTCGCGGCCAGACGCGCTGACCGTTACTCCACAGGTGTGGACTATATCATGGATCATAAGAAAGTTTCGATCAATTTTTTTTTTTTTTTCAAAATTTTAACACTGCACACAATTTCAAATAAATGATGGTCATTATGAGCGACCACTATGCCATAGTAGAGATTTTGATATAATAAACCAATATAGCCTAATGTGACATTTACAATGGTTTTACAGATGGATAATTTCTTTAGCTATTTTTGAAGCAACTTCTTTGGACAGCAGCATTTAAGCAGAAAACATTTAGCAGAGAACAACTGACTGCATGAACTGATAATTTTTCTTACTACAATCGAGCTAGTTTATATTTGAAAACACAGATGGCACATCTATGTATTCTCAAGAGGTAGTTGCATGGTGGAACATCTGTGCTATAATATTGTAGAGAAAGAAAGAAATCTGTGGTTCTTCTGCTGCAAAGAGTTAAATTAATACAAGCTTTATTGTTGTTTTTCAAATGATTTTTTATATGTAGGCCTAAGTACTAAAGAATTTTAAAAATAAGTTTTGAAGTAATTAAAAATAGTTACTTTCAAAATTTTATAGTTTCTAAGATATATTAAAAAAATTCTGAAGTAGATTTATTGTACTTGAAAGGTATTCACTACGTCATTCAATGAAAAATTTAACAATTTCATAGAAAACACACAAAAATGATAATTATTTTTTCTTATATTTTGAATGTAACTGTAATTTTGAAATGAATTAAAAATGAAGTCTCTTTTCAATGATTTAAATGCAGTTTATAAACTGATTCCAGTCACATTTTTAAATTGGTTTAAAATTAACTGTCAAATTGATTGAGGTATCACTTAAATTAATGGAAAGGTAATTTATATATTGGTGCGGAGGTAATTTCAAAATTCATGTAACAATAATAATTATAAATTGATATGAACATAATGTTGAAATTGATTTGAAGGTAATTTCTAAGCATATTTAAAAGTATTCTTTAAATTGATTTAAAGGTGATTTATATATATTTAAATGAAATTTGACATTAATTTAAAAATAGTTTTTATATTGATGTAAATTAATTTTTTTAAATTGATCTGAAGATAATTTTAAGTTAATTTAACGACAGCTTTAAAATATATATAAAGGTTTTGCATAAATTTAATTCAAGATCGTTTCTAACCATATTTTAATAGGTATTATTTAAACTATTTTAAGGTAAATTATATTGATTTGATGTTAAATTTTACATTGCTTTAAAGTTAATTTTCACATTCATTTGAAGCTAATTTCTTACGTTGATTTGAAGCAAAATTTTAAATTGATTGAAGTTAATTTCTATATTGATTTAAACTTAATTTTTACATCAATTTAAAGTTAATTTTGACATTGATTTAAAGTTAATTTTCACATTGATTTAAACTTAATTTTTACAAAGATTTGAAGTTAATTTTTACAGTGATTTAAACATAAATTTTACACTCATTTAAACTTCATTTTTACATCAATTTAAACTTAATTTTTTCTCTGATTTAAAGTTAATTTTTATATTAATTTAAATGTAGTTTTTGCATTTAATTACGAGATTAACTGAAATATAATTTTTAGATTAATGTGAACGTAATTTTTACAATGTTTTGAAAGTAAATTTGTATTGATCTAAGCTTAATTTTAAATTGATTTGAAGATAATTTTTTAATTCATTTAAAGGTAATTTTTAAATTAATTTGAATGTAATTAAAATGGTTCTAATGTCATTATGAAATTTATTTATATGCAATGTTTAAACATTTTAATGCACTTTTTAAACAATTATTGAAATACAGTTTAAAAAATTTTTAAATGCAGTTTTTAAACATTTATTTAAATATAGTTTTAAACATTTTCAAATGCAATTTTAATAATTTATTTAAATTCAGTTGTAAACATTTTAAAATGCAGTTTTAAACATTTATTTAAATATAGTTTTAAACATTTTAAGTGCTATTTTTAAACATTTATTTAAATACACTTTTAAATATTATTAAATGCAATTTTTAAACATTTATTTAGATACGATTTTTTAACATTTATTTAGGTGAAATTCTTAAGTATTTATTTAAATGCAATGTTTATTGAAGAAATGCTGAGTATGTGATAGATAAAAATTTACTTTTTAAGTTGAATTTAGACTACACTTACTTAAATACACTTTCTTTAGTGATTAGGCGGTTGTTTTGACATAGATTTAACGATGCTTTTTATATTAATTGTAACTTCGTCATTGGTTTAAGGCACAAATTCATTGAAAAGCAATTTCTGAAATATTGATACAATACTCAGGATAATACTATATTAAAGAAGAAATACGCCTACTTTATTTGGCTATTTAATGATACTGTACCAATTGTGCATTTATGTCGTAAGCATCGATGGAATTGGTGATGAGGAGATGGTATTTTGACAAAAAAAAAATGTAATACCTTCATTCTAATGGCAGTGGTTCGAAACATTTCTGTGTCAAAACTCGGGAGATTTTGAGGGTTGTATATTGCAGCTTGATTATAAGATCTACTTCATTAACTTCCACCCGAAATGAAATCATCTGATTTTTGTGATCCCTAAAGCTTGTCTTCTCTGTACAGCGGAAGTATGATGGAAGACGACGTGATAGCGGTAGTTGGCCGCTTTTTACATGGCCCGCACTTGATGAATTGTGCTTTTATGTTGGAAGTTGGCTAAAAGCGAACAAAAGGATCGCTTCCGATCCCGATCACGGACAGATTTAGAGCGCACAGACAGCACAACTCGAGACTTGAGACTTTGTCCACAGGCAGCTAATAAAGAAGATTGCTTTCTGTTTGAAGGTCCCCTGCACTGGTTTTGTTTACCCACCGTTCATTTATAGTTTTCTCCAATTACAGAGATATTCCTGCGTGGTCAACTGAGCATCAAATCTTCTCCTCCACTTACTTCTTCTTGTCTTCTCCTCTTTACCATTTTTATTTTCGTCCTATTTGTCTCGGTCTTATTTCGTTTGTTTCTATTGTCATCCGTCCTTCGTTGATGTTTCGTTTTACTTTCTTCCTATTCTTACTATTTATTCTTATCCTCACACTTCCTACTTATTTTCACACCTTTTCTTTCTTATTCTAACGCTTCCTACTTATTTTCACACCTTTTCTTTCTTATTCTAACGCTTCCTACTTATTTTCACACCTTTTCTTTCTTATTCTAACGCTTCCTACTTATTCTCACATCTTTTCTTTCTTATTCTAACGCTTCCTATTATTCTCACACCTTTTCTTTCTTATTTCACACTTTCTACTTATTTTCGCACCTTTTCTTTCTTATTCTAACGCTTCCTACTTATTCTCACACCTTTTCTTTCTTATTCTAACGCTTCCTACTTATTCTCACACCTTTTCTTTCTTATTCTAACTCTTCCTACTTATTCTCACACCTTTTCTTTCTTATTCTAACGCTTCCTACGTATTCTCACACCTTTTCTTTCTTATTCTAACGCTTCCTACTAATTCTCACACCTTTTCTTCCTTATTCTAGCGCTTCCTACTTTTTCACATATTTTCTTTCTTATTCTAACGCTTCCTACTTATTCTCACACTTTCTACTTATTTTCACACCTTTTCTTTCTTATTCTAACGCTTCCTACTTATTCTCACACCTTTTCTTTCTTATTTCACACTTTCTACTTTTTTCACACCTTTTCTTTCTTATTCTAACGCTTCCTACTTATTCTCACACTTTCTACTTATTTTCACAACTTTTCTTTCTTATCTTCACACTTTCTACTTATTCTTGCACTTTTCTTTCTTTTTCTCACACTTTCTACTTATCATCACACCTTTTCTTTCTTATTCTCACACTTTCTACATATTCTCACACCTTTTCTTTCTTATTTTCACATTTTCTACTTATCATCACACCTTTTCTTTCTCATTTTCACACTTTCTACTTATTCTCACACTTTTTATTTCTTAAGTTCTCTCATGGTTTTCCCTCAAACCATTAAGAGCAAATGCTGGGTAACTTTCGGTGTTGGACCCCGGAATCATTTCACCGGCATTATCACCTTCATCTCATTCAGACGCTAAATAACCTAGATGTTGATACAGCGTCGTAAAATAACCTACAAAATAAATAAATAAATAAATAAATAAAATAATTTGAAAGAGACAAGTTTGAAGTTTTATGTTGACCTTAGATGCACTCGATGTGAGCCCCACGTGTAATACGACAGAAGTCCAAGTGGTGATTCCATTCTTGCCAAACCCTCTCAAGCATGTCTTGTGTGACGTTCCTGATTGGTATATTAATAATGAATTAATGAGCCTTCTCAATTCGGCCAACGTCGCTGGAAGTGGAGGTATATATATATTGTCCTTGACGAAACCGCACAGAAAGAAATTACACTGTGAAATCCGGTGAACGGGATGGTCATGTACAGAAGATACGACCAATCCTGTGACCTGGTAAATGTTAATTATGGAAAAATTGGCTAATGTCACAATTCAAGAACGAGGAGGAACAGGGGTTTATTTTCCAATAAGACGAGTCCCTCCACATGGGCATACGGAGGTCCGGAGGTATCTAAATCAACACATACCAAGTCGATGGATTGGTCGTGCAACGGACGCTAACAGTATCTTCTGCACATTGCCACCTCCTTCACCGGATTTCACAGTGTGCGATTTATTTGTGTGGGGTTATGTCAAGGACACATCGTGTGCATCTAAGGTATAGAACTTCAAACTTCACTCTTTCAAATGGTCGTAAGATCATGTATTTATGTTCAATATTGGTGAAAATATAGCCTTCTGAAATCGTTCAATAGTTTGTAACCACATTGTATCAAATTGAATATTTGTAAATAAATAAATACACGTAATTTCTGGTGAAGATAAATCGAAAGCGCCATATAGTCAGGCGTGTGAATTGCCGCAAATACAAGCTCTTAGAATTTTATATCTTGAAGTTGTGTGAAAATCTTCACCCGCTACTTGAGGAAGGCAGACCAAAGGAGACGTCAACGGCTAGTCAGTGAGATATTCCCTTGAATTGTCCAGCCAGTCTTCCTCCTCCTACGTCACAATTGTATAATTTGCCTGCGGGTTGGGGCGGATCAGTCACATTTGCGGAGGCAATACAAGGTCATTGCTTCGAACCTCACCGGATCTTGGGATTTAATAGGATAAGTGTGCGGTCATATAATTGCACGGATTAGATTTCATGCAGACATGTTTTCTTTCGCCATGGACGAAGTGTGCTACTTGTCTTACATTCCTATTTACTTTCTTTTTTCTTTTAAGTGATGTAATAGTGTGTTCCACTATTTGTAGATTCTAGTGTTATAGTCCCGTCGCTCTTAATTCCGGCAGCCATTCACGTTGCAGGTCGGCTACATTTAAACGTGTGCGTCTTGTCATTCGCTATTGATGATGTAATGAATTTTATAAGGCTCGATAGATACTTAATATAATCGCCCGCCATTTTGGCTCTTTCGTTGGCGTTCGCAGAAATCACACGAGGACGTTATTTGCCTCTCAATTATTTGCTGAATTACAGTGCGTTTGATTTATTATCATAGGAGCTACGACATGATAATGTTTAACGGTGCAGCAAATAGATTCCTCATCTGGTAGCTCGGCAACGAAAGAACAAAAACGGCGAACGATACTACCTACCTAGACTTTATAGAGTCTTTACTGTCTAAGACGTAAGCAAAGGGGAGGAGTCACACCGGAAATAACAGCGACACGACTATAGTTCCAGTGGCGTGGGGTGCAACTTTATATGAGGACCGCAATAATATAAAGTTTTATAATGTACTGTATAGCCTAGTACAAAACTGATAGCAGCCAACTCACCTAAATACGTATATTCGAAGACCAAAGCAATCAAATTATCCTCTCTTTAGCTGCAAAATCATCGAACGGAAATAAACGAATCCGTATCGGGCAGTACGGGCGCCTCAAGTTAAGAATACGAATAACTAATCCGTCTCGATCAGGACAGACGGTCAGAGAAAGTATTTTGTGACATTTTAAGATTAGAGAATTCATAGTTGTCACGATTAAAATATAATTTCTGCAATAAATTTCTTCTTTTTTTCTTTATAATCAGTGGAAGTAATGCATCCCTTGCCTTCCATGTACGGCACGCCACTTGACTTAATTATTTCCACTCACTCACTCACTCACTCACTCACTCACTCACTCACTCACTCACTCACTCACTCACTCACTCACTCACTCACTCACTCACTCTCTCTGTTACTCTTCCACCCACTGTCACTCTTCCACGCAACCAGTGACTTCCACCAATCAGTCACTCTTACACTCACTGAGCCACTCTTCCAGTCACTCGTTTACTCGTCGACCCACTCAGTCACTCTTCCACACAATCGGTCTTTCATTATATTCATATTTTCCACTCATTCAGACACTCTTCCACCCACTCAGCCACTCTTACACCCACCCACGCAGTCACTCTTTCACCAACTGACTCAGTCACTCTTCCGCTCACTCAGTCACTCTTCCGCTCACTCAGTCACTCTTCCGCTCACTCAGTCACTCTTCCGCTCACTCAGTCACTCTTCCACTCACTCAGTCACTCTTCCACTCACTCAGTCACTCTTCCACTCACTCAGTCACTCTTCCACTCAGTCACTCTTACACTCACTCAGTCACTCTTACACTCACTCAGTCACTCTTTCACTCAGTTACTCTTCCACCCACTCAGTCACTCTTGCACTCACTCAGTTACTCTTCCACCCACTCAGTTACTCGTCGACCCACTCATCCACTCTTCCACCCACTCAGCCACTCTTCCACCCACTCAGTCACTCTTTCACCAACCTACCCAGTCACTCTTCCACCCACCCACTCAGTCACTCTTGCACTCACTCAGTTACTCTTCCACTCACTCGGTCATATTTGCACTTATTCGGTCATTCTTCCACTCATTCGATCTGCCTTTCATTCACTCAGTCACTCTTCCACTCATTAAGCCACTCTTCCACTCATTAAGTTACTTTTACACTCAGTCACTCTTCCGCTCACTCAGTCACTCTTCCTCTAATTTAGCCACTCTTCCGATCATTCAGTCACTCATACGCTCATTTAGCCACTCTTCGGCTTATTCAGTCACTCTTGCTCGAAATGGACAGAAATGTAGGATTATATATTATATGCCATCTTTGAGCGTAACTATTGATGTGAAGATGGCATCTTAATGCCGAAAACGTTAATCATATTTTAATAAAATGTACCATTAAGTAATTAACATTATATTACTGTAATTTTGATAAGCAAATTGACGGCCCAAAACAATATAGCCTACATACTTATAGTTATTCCTGCTTATCGGCCAACTACTATTTATCATTACGAAAATGTAAATTACAGAAGTTTTGCGTGTCAGAAGAGATTATTGGTAAAAATATGTGGGTGTGACTATTGTGTTTCGTGTGACCAAGGTATGTGTTAAAATATGAGAGAGAATACCGCGATAGTTTTACATGTCAAACAAATCTTGTGAAAGAGACGATTTAATGAAAAATGAGACGATCAAGTAGGGTTCTTGTAGTACGTAGTTTCTAGGCACCGCATTCACCGTAATCCCATGAAATAAAGTACCAGTAGTTGGGAAATTCGTACTGTCACGCCGGTGTGATGTGTTGACGTATCACGTGATAGGTTCCACTGGCAACAATTACCCATCCATGAGAGATATTCTAGTGAACCTAGGATTGATTCCTATCTCTGTACGCCTGTTTGTTATTTTGTCCATTTCTCTCTTCTACTCCCACACATAAACACAGACACAATATTAAAACAATATCTAAACGTCAGTGGGTTTCAATTGTTATACAAATGTGTGAATTCTCGCGTCTTGTTTACCGCTTTGGATGAAATGACAGTTTCACATAAATCAACCTCGCAGTCGGTAATATCTGCCTCTGATTCGTGGATCTGATTACGAAATAAATTGCAAACATTTCAATGTGGCTATGTCGGTGTTCGGTGCGTGAAATTTACATTGAGAGCAAATGGATCTTTGCGATATTTCTTGCATTATCATCCGGACTTAATTGATGAAAGAGTAATGGAACGGAGAAAAATTCTCTCCGGCGCCGGGATTTGAACCCGGGTTTTCAGCTCTACGTGCTGATGCTTTTATCCACTAATCTACACCGGATACAACTCCGACGCCGGTTAGAATCGTCTCAGATTAAGCTCCAACTCTTGGGTTCCCTCTAGTGGCCGCCCTCTGCACTACGTCATAGATGTCTATGAACGCATGACCGAAGTCCACACATGTGCTGAGGTGCACTCGGTATGAGTGATTGGTTGGCCGGGATCCGACGGAATAAGCGCCGTCTTAAATCACGAAGTGATTTACGCATATCATATATATTATTTTAATGTACCGAAGTACATATGATATTTCCATGCAGATATTCTGCGTCATCATACGATGAAAGAGTAATGGAACGGACTTAATTGGTTTTCAAAACGTTTAACGTACATCAAATGTATTCATATTATTTCTCTTGGACTACGCGGAATATAATTAGTCGACAAATGGCTATTTTTAGATCTCTTCATTTCTATAGCAACGATTTGCTAATAGCCCTGTAAGGAATTAGATTCTAGTCTTCACGACTGATTTTAGATATTACACATATTTTCGTCTAAACTGGACGTATGTACATCGTGGATTTTAGCGTTTTAATGGTGGATATTAAGTGTTAATTGCTACTATATGGTTCATTTGTATTATATACTTGTTAATTTCAATTCAGTAGTCCGCTCCTGAGCACGACGAGTTCTACTCTTTCAGGGATGATCTGAAGTTTTTTCTGTTATATTATTTTGTGCGAGATCGTGTGTATTTGCTTGGTTTCCGCACAAAACCAATCCGCGGAAAGTCTAAAATTCCACATTCAGTATTCCCAACCTAACACACAACAATTTCCCTCTTCTTACCGATTAAGTGACATATTGATTTTACTGCTTTAGGCTTTTAACATATTATTTTTAGAGACGTTCAATAGAGTAATAATTATAAATTGAAACTTACCACTGAAATTTCACCAAAATTGCACTGTTAATTATTGTTTTTAAATATTTGCAAAAATTAAGTAAACTCTACAACTCCACTAAAGTTGCTGCATTCGTGATGCAAGTAACATTAAGGAAGCCGTGAAAAAATCAACAAGATTCCATAGACTGGAGAAAAAAAAAGACAGACGTATATCACGGCCTGCTGGAGTATAGTAAGCACAGAAAACATTTTAAAGCAACAATGTTGAAGGTAGATATTATTGTTTTGCAAATTTGCCGTCATTGAACAGAAACCAAGATGGAGATTTCATTGCAACTAATTAGAAATTCCTCTTTCAGGTATGTAATAAACGATCTTCGCACAAAATAATGTACGATACATGAGCTCACCTACGTTTCGCTTTTTCAAACTTTTCCTGGAACATGAAAACTTCAACATACCGCACTTGTAACGCATATTACTATTATGTTACAATTATTACCAATATAAATGAATAGATAGGTAGGTAGGTAGATAGGTAGATAAATAAATAAGTCAATCAATAACTAAATAAATGAAAAATAAATAAATGGAAAATAAATAAATGAAAGAAAAATAAATAAATAAATGAACAGTAAATAAATAAATGAAAAGTAAATAAATAAATAAATAAATAAATAAATAAATAAATAAATAAATAAATAAATAAATAAATAAATAAATAAATAAATAAATAAATAAATAAATAAATAAATAAATAAATAAATAAATAAATAAATAAATAAATAAATAAATAAATAAATAAATAAGCAACGAAGCAAACAAACGAAATAAAGAAACAAGTAAATAAATAAATAAATACGATAGAAAACAAAAGATGCGAAAACAAATGAATGCGGTGTATAAACAATTGGATGTTTTTTTCATATTTAACTATACAAATATAGGGGTGTCATTTGAAATTTTGAAGTGTGGGTGGCTGGGGAGTGAGGGTGAAATCTAAAATGCAATTAAGTCTGGTTTCAGACGTTCCCCTCAATATCTAAATTGCTGTGGTTTTTGTTTAAATTGAATTCAATTAAAATAATCAGTTATTTAGACTGGGAAGTCTTGAAATGAAAGCCCTGTAGGTCTGTTTTCTTGCAGCCCAACATAGGAGTGGTACATCAGGGTATTGGATACCGGTACGCTACGTCTTTTTGTAGCGTTGTTGCAAGCCGCTTATCTCTTGGCATCGAGAGGGGCATTACAAAGTACAGAAACAATCACGAGTCAAGTAGGCCATCGGAGGATTTGTACAGCGTACTCGGACTGGGGATTAATTAGTACGCATATCTGACAGGACATCTGTTCGACTACTAAGCTTTTGTCAGTTACACATTCCACTGTAAAAGAGACTTTTATTCCGTCTCGCAGGCGTGTTCGAATGTAATCAAAGGAACACTGCTATCCCTCTGTCTGTTGCTTCCACAGATCTGTACGCCTGTTAAAATACTGCTCTTTTTTGTCGTCTTCTTGCTTTAATTTTTTATGTCAGTATTTCTGTCTCTCTTACCCTATTTCTAATCTGCATTTTTGTGTTTCTGCTATTTATGCATTGCTCACTGTATGTGAGGGTTCTCCAAAAGCCATTTGTAAGTATGAGATATAGAGGATTCCACTTCAAGAAAATAGCATTGAACATATGGAGGCTGTTCCAGCAACTATTTATAAGTATTTTTCTTGAGAACTGGGAATTAATTAGTTTCATTTAATTCACAGAACATAATTTCACTGAAAACTAGATCGATTTCGTGTGCTAAAATTGTATTACACCTCTAAAATTACCATATATTTAATTTACAAATAACGGGGGAACAGCTAAATTGATGGAATAGTCTTCCGCTCTCTTGCCAGCTGAAAAACATAACAGACAAGTAGGAGTGGTACAGTTGAGGGTAAGATTTCACACTGACTATTACACTCTTACGACGTCATACTACTTTTGACCAATAAAACGGTACGAAAGGACGTATTTCAACCAATCATGGCTGCTTATCGCACAATTTTATCGCGTCCCTAGCATTTGTTTAATTTTATCGCGTCCCTAGCATTTGTTTCTTTGTTTGTCAACATTTGAAACTGCGCTGGTCTGGACGTCAAAAATATATATAAAATTACAAACCACTCCAGTCGATGCACAGCAGTTTCAAATATGACTCGCATTGGCATTCAAGAACAAGAATTAATAAAAATCACTGATCATACCTATGCATCTTCTGAAATCCGATTTACAAATAAATGAAGAGCACCATTCGGAAATCCTGAACAAGTTGAATACACCATGTAGGCCTAAATCAACGAGTTCCACTTTTATTATGCACACGTCCAATATAACATCAATTGAACCACCAACCACATTCAAATTTGAAAATTGTACATTCAATAATTATTCCTTTTAAAATTATTCATTCGGAAATTCTGAATAAGTTGAATACACCATGTAGGCCTAAATCAACGAGCTCCACTTCTATTACGCACACGTCCAATATAACATCAATTGAACCACCAACCACATTCAAATTTGAAAATTGTACATTCAATAATTATTCCTTTTAAAATTATTCATTCGGAAATTCTGAATAAGTTGAATACACCATGTAGGCCTAAATCAACGAGTTCCACTTTTATTATGCACACGTCCAATATAACATCAATTGAACCACCAACCACATTCAAATTTGAAAATTGTACATTCAATAATTATTCCTTTTAAAATTATTCATTCGGAAATTCTGAATAAGTTGAATACACCATGTAGGCCTAAATCAACGAGTTCCACTTTTATTATGCACACGTCCAATATAACATCAATTGAACCACCAACCACATTCAAATTTGAAAATTGTACATTCAATAATTATTCCTTTTAAAATTATTCATTCGGAAATTCTGAATAAGTTGAATACACCATGTAGGCCTAAATCAACGAGCTCCACTTCTATTACGCACACGTCCAATATAACATCAATTGAACCACCAACCACATTCAAATTTGAAAATTGTACATTCAATAATTATTCCTTTTAAAATTATTATTCGGAAATTCTGAATAAGTTGAATAAATGTAGGCCTAAATCAACGAGTTCCACTTTTATTATGCACACGTCCAATATAACATCAATTGAACCACCAACCACATTCAAATTTGAAAATTGTACATTCAATAATTATTCCTTTTAAAATTATTCATTCGGAAATTCTGAATAAGTTGAATACACCATGTAGGCCTAAATCAACGAGTTCCACTTTTATTATGCACACGTCCAATATAACATCAATTGAACCACCAACCACATTCAAATTTGAAAATTGTACATTCAATAATTATTCCTTTTAAAATTATTCATTCGGAAATTCTGAATAAGTTGAATACACCATGTAGGCCTAAATCAACGAGTTCCACTTTTATTATGCACACGTCCAATATAACATCAATTGAACCACCAACCACATTCAAATTTGAAAATTGTACATTCAATAATTATTCCTTTTAAAATTATTCATTCGGACATTCTGAATAAGTTGAATACACCATGTAGGCCTAAATCAACGAGTTCCACTTTTATTAAGCACACGTCCAATATAACATCAATTGAACCACCAACCACATTAAAATTTGAAAATTGTACATTCAATAATTATTCCTTTTAAAATTATTCATGTTTATTTTTTATGTCATCGTCGTTAATTAAAACTTCTCTAACACTTGTGTATATTAGTTAGGTTATGTTATAGCTTCTGCTCTGAGAGGATAAAAAGAACTGCTGTATGATATTATGGATAGTCACGTATCAGAGATTGTTTAATATTAAGATTTATTGAATAGTAATCATTAGTGTGTCTGTATAAAGACACTACTGCCATCTAGCATGAATCTAGCGTAATATTTGTAATGTTGAGATGGTACAATAATACATTTGAAGACAGTTGTATTTTCGTAAGTCAATTAATATTTTATTGTATTGGAGTACTTCGTTACTTCTAATTTTTATATACTTTCTTCTAATCGTGTAATAGTCAATTAAATCCCACTCGAGTTTTGATTTTCTCTAGATAAATCAAAACGTCTAGTGAGATTACTGTTGATAAAACACGCTTATTTGAAGAAGTACACAAAATTAACTGTCAGCAAAACAAGAAAGGCATTGGGTATGTATCTTAGGTTCTTGTTTGATTATAGTGTGAAGTTAATAATGGAAAAAAGTGTGCTGTACGTAATCCTAAATTTGTATTATAAGCACTTCTTAACATTTTTAATAACGGAAAACGTGTGCTGCACATAATCTTAAGTGTGTATTATAATCACTTCTTAACCCAATAAAATAACAGTTTTATTATTATTATTATTATTATTATTATTATTATTATTATTATTATTATTATTATTATTCAAATACTTGGGATGTACTATAAGCAATAACATGAGCTGCTGTCAAGAAGTCAAAAGGAGAATAGCAATGGCAAAGGAAGCTTTTAATAGAAAAAGATCTCTGAAGTAGAGTTTGGGGACGGAGCGAGTAGAACTGTTGAGTTGCTCGGTTCTGTGCTTGGCAGCGGAGCACCGGAGTTACTCTCGGTTAACATTAGCCGTTACCGGTCAGTTCAAACATTCAAACAGATTTCACGTGTTTTACTTAATTCTAGCAGACAACGTCGTAGGTACTGTTGTATTTAAATATTTTCTGCTGCAGGACAAATCATTTCCTTATCCCCAAGGCGGCCTGAAAGGCCTCTAGTATTGAAGAGGAGTTCATCCTATTATATGACCTGTCAAGTGGACCTAATGAACATTGACAGTCTGAACATATTACTGTAAATAATAATAATAATAATAATAATAATAATAACAATAATAATAATAAATCCAGGTTGCGGATAGAGGAGACGGCCTCCAGATATGGAGGGTAGCTGCGAATATATTGAATAAGCAGTCGTGGACAGCCGATAAGGGGTGGTCCTCCAGCTTGGGGGTTGGGCGAAGAGCTAACAACCCATCACCGTAAAAAACAGCTTGTTACGAATCCCTATAATAAGCCTCGGAATAGGACTGATTCTCTGGCACGACCACAGCAAAGGAATAAGGTTTTGAGATTTGGCACTTGGAACGTAACTAGTCTTTATAGAACAGGAGGGGTAACATTAGTAGCAAAAGAACTAGCTAGATATAGAATAGACTTCGTAGGAGTACAAGAGGTTAGGTTAGATGGGAATGGCATATCACAAATAGGAGATTACATGTTGTATTATGGGGAAGGAAACAATAATCACCAATTAGGAACAGGATTCTTTGTTCATAAAAGAATAAAATCAGCAGTAAAAAAGGTCGAATTTATCAGTGACAGGTTATCATATTTAGTACTTAAGGGTAGATGGTGCGACATCAAATCTGAAAGTTAGAATTTATAAAACAGTTATATTACCGGTTCTTCTGTATGGTTGTGAAACTTGGACTCTCACTCTGAGAGAGGAACATAGGTTCAGGGTGTTTGAGAATAAGGTGCTTAGGAAAATATTTGGGGCTAAGCGGGATGAAGTTACAGGAGAATGGAGAAAGTTACACAACACAGAACTGCACGCATTGTATTCTTCACCTGACATAATTAGGAACATTAAATCCAGACGTTTGAGATGGGCAGGGCATGTAGCACGTATGGGCGAATCCAGAAAGGCATATAGAGTGTTAGTTGGGAGACCGGAGGGAAAAAGACCTTTAGGGAGGCCGAGACGTAGATGGGAGGGTAATATTAAAATGGATTTGAGGGAGGTGGGGTATGATGATAGAGACTGGATTAATCTTGCACAGGATAGGGACCGCTGGCGGGCTTATGTGAGGGCGGCAATGAACCTTCGGGTTCCTTAAAAGCCATTTGTAAGTAAGTAAGTAATAAATCCAGGATAACAGAGAAAGTATGCAATTGAACGGGTTACATCAGCTCCTTGTTTATGCGGATGACGTGAATATGTTAGGAGAAAATCCACAAAAAAATTTACTTGAAGCAAATAGAGAGATAGGTGTGAAAATAAATCCAGAAAAGACAAAGTATATGATTATGTCCCGGGACCAGAATAATGTAAGAAATGGAAATATAAAAGTTGGAAATTTATCCTTTGAAGAGCTGGAAAAATTCAAATATCTTGAAGCAACAGCAACAAATATAAATGACACTCGGGAGAAAATTAAACGCAGAATAAATATGGGAAATGCATTTTATTATGTGGTTGAAAAGCTTTTATCATCCAATCTGCTCTCAGAAAAGCTGAAAGTTAGAATTTATAAAACAGTTATATTACCGGTTCTTCGATATGGTTGTGAAACTTGGACTCTCACTTTGAGAGAGGAACAGAGGTGAAAAGTGTTTGAGAATAAGATGCTTAGGAAAATATTTGGGGCTAAGAGGGATGAAGTTACAGAAGAATGGAGAAAGTTACATAACGCAGAACTGCATGCATTTCATTCTTCACCTGACATAATTAGGTGTCCTCACCAGACATAATTTTATTTGCATTTATTTCTACGAATTATGTTATCTAATTACTTTAATTAATCAATAATATTACTCTTCACCAAAGAGAACATGATTGTATTGAAGGCTAGTAATGTTATAAAATAAATAAAAATTATGTTCTTCAGTTCAAGATTCCACGATTTATTGATTATTTTATCCACTTTCCGTAATCTATACTAATAATAAATCTGTAGCCGAAATTTTTCTGGTAATTTTCGATTTTCCAAAAATAATTGGTCCTAACATATATAATTAACCACCCTGAAACCGAAAATCGCTTTTTTGAAATTTTTGTTTGTATGTCTGTCTGTCTGTCTGTCTGTCTGTCTGTCTGTCTGTCTGCATGTATGTTTGTTACCTTTTCACGCGATAATGACTGAACGGATTTCGATGAAAATTGGAATATAAATTAAGTTCGTTGTAACTTAGATTATAGGCTATATGGCATGCAAAATACATTATTTAAAAGGGGGGTTATAAGGGGGCCTGAATTAAATATATCGAAATATCTCGCTTATTATTGATTTTTATGAAAAAATGTTACATAACAAATATTTCTTTAAAAATCATTTCCGATAAGTTTTATTCTTTGAAAAATTTTAATAGGACTGATATTTAATGAGATAAATGAGTTTTAAAATTAAAATAACTGCCATCTAAGGCCGTATAATGAATTAAAAAACAAATGACTTCGTCTATAAGGGGCCTTGGACAGCAACAATCGAAAGCTATGAAAGATAGCCTACAGAGAATGTTTCTGCGTTTCTATGAAGTATTATCTGAAGCTAAATTAACCGATTTGTATAATTAATTATTAATTCACCATTGGAAAGTGTAGTTTCTCTAGATGGACATAATGCTATAATGTTATCACAGTAACTTCTGAGTGAATCGAGGACAGGTAAGATTAAAATAGATTCTTATGCACCGAAAACTTGATAGGCTATTCTGTATATTCGTTTCCTGTATTTCCTAAAGTAATTTTTATGACCAAATGAGTGGTCTCTGGATCAAAATGATCGCTTTTGATTAAATTTAAATTAAGTAACATAATAAACGATTTATCCTTCTATCAAAATCGAATGTTCCCTGGATCAAATGTCCTATTTTAATTATATAATTACTTTATATTTATTTCTAATGGGTGCAGCGGAGCGCACGGGTACGGCTAGTAGTAAATAATTCTGTGTGTTATTTTTAAGTGTTTTAGGCAGCGCTTCATGGAGCATGTTTCTATCTTTTTTTTTTTACTTAGCTGCATCGTTTAACGTTTACATCACATGTTAATTTATTAGCTGTTAGTATTATAAATTATTTTATCAATTTTATTTCGTCTGTCATATATAACATCACTGAAAGTTAAATAGGCCTTTCGTATAAAATAACTCCGCAAATAGTTCTAATCACGCAAATGAAATTTGCAACCGCCATTTTTCAATGAAGAGAAGCACTTTTTTCTCGTCAATTGGCGAAGCAAAAGCGCTTTACTACAACGCTTTTAAAACACACTTGGTTCCACTTTCAAAGTACGTTCTAAAATCGACTCAATCTATCTAAATTTTAAATCTGCCGCCAATAATTTGTACTCGGTTCAAGCGAGTAATGACGTCACAGTAACTGCTCCGAACCGAACCGCTCCGTCCCCAGCTCTACTCTGAAGAAAGAACTAAGGAAGAGACTAGTGAAGTGCTTTGTGTGGAGGGTAGCATTCTATGGGGCACAAACATGGACATTATGACGAAGTGAAGAGAAGCGAATAGAAACATTTTAAATGTGGGTATGGAGAAGGATCCAGCATGTGAAATGGACAGACAGATTAAGAATGGAAGCTGTGCTGGAAAAAGTGGATGAAGAAGGAATGATGCTGAAACTGATCAGAAAGAGGAAAAGGAATTGGCTGGGTCACTGGTTGAGAAGAAACTGCTTACTGAAGGATGCACTGGAAGGAATAAGATGATAGACGACATTAAGATACATGGGTCATATGAGGAGACAAAGAGGAAGGCTGAAAAATAGCAAAAGATTGGAGAATGCTGGGTTTGCAGTGAAGTACTTTCCCTTGAACAGAACACTATGAATGAATTATTATTATTATTATTATTATTATTATTATTATTATTATTATTATTATTATTAGTAATTGCAATAACGTTTTAGGCCCCTAAATCTGTATTTTAATGCGTACTTTCGATCATTATGGAGCCAGTTGAGGTGTCTGAAAGTTGGTTAATGGCCTAAATATCCGAAGTCTAGTTATAATGTATATTAGTACATTATGCAACGAGCCTATAATGATAGTAATTAAGAAGCTAGTATGAATGTTTATGAAACGAGCGCAAGCGAGTTTCATAATTTTCATACGAGCTTCTTAATTACCATTATAGGCGAGTTTCATACGACTTTTTATGCTAAACCATATTTCTAACTTGAAATTATTCAGATGTATACATTTATTTGTATCTGACAAGATCGGAAGTGACCTTGTTCTAGGTCGTGAATTGTGGGATGTGCGCAGACGCGAAAGTATTGATTTTTTACGGGGAACAATAATGTCATTGACCTTGTGTAATCCCGTTAAAGTTGCTATAACCTTGATTATTGAATTCGACATTGAAAAACGAGATGACAAATTGAATTTATTTGAATATTATTTACAATTAACTCTAATTATTATAGTAACAGAACATAACCTTCTGCGACAGTATTGGATTTCCAGCCTCCGTGACGTTTCGCTAATTCTCTCTCGATTACATATCCGAGAATAATCGATACTTGCCGTTTTATAACGGTACAAAGCTGACTTGTTATTGGCTGAACACCTGTAAGCTGAGTTGTCATTGGCTGAAAACACCTGCACTTTAATAAGTAGGTGTACTTTGATGACATGCATTAAAGGACTGCTACCAGGTGTATAATTACTAAATTTCGGCATGGTCGAGCATAAAAAATATAATGCAAGTTTTTGCAGACATCATTGTGTCATTAACAGGTTTTCTTAACATTTCAACGGACTCAACGTATCTATGTTGTGCGATAAACTTGCTAGAACGCTGTTCTTGTTAGGAAGAGGGCGAGATAGAGATACTGTACCTCACTCGTTCTATTAACGGAAGCATCTTGCGGCAAGAGTGTACTAGCCAAGATCCGTAAAGGCTCATTCACAATGAAAATTAAACATAACGTAAACATTAACATAAGCACATAAACATATGCCACAAACTTAAGTAGCCAAGGCCCATTCACAATGAAAATTAAACATAACGTAAACATTAACATAAGCACATAAACATATGCCACAAACTTAAGTAGCCAAGGCCCATTCACAATGAAAATTAAATATAACGTAAACATTAACATAAGCACATAAACATATGCCACAAACTTAAGTAGCCAAGGCCCATTCACAATGAAAATTAAATATAACGTAAACATTAACATAAGCACATAAACATATGCCACAAACTTGAGTAGCCAAGGCCCATTCACAATGAAAATTAAATATAACGTAAACATTAACATAAGCACATAAACATATGCCACAAACTTAAGTAGCCAAGGCCCATTCACGATGAAAATTAAACATAACGTAAACATTAACATAAGCACATAAACATATGCCACAAACTTAAGTAGCCAAGGCCCATTCACAATGAAAATTAAACATAACGTAAACATTAACATAAGCACATAAACATATGCCACAAACTTCAGTAGCCAAGGCCCATTCACAATGAAAATTAAACATAACGTAAACATTGACATAAGCACATAAACATATGCCACAAACTTAAGTAGCCAAGGCCCATTCACAATGAAAATTAAACATAACGTGAACATTAACATAAGCACATAGACATATGCCACAAACTTAAGTAGCCAAGGCCCATTCACAATGAAAATTAAACATAACGTAAACATTAACATAAGCACATAAACATATGCCACAAACTTAAGTAGCCAAGGCCCATTCACAATGAAAATTAAACATAACGTAAACATTAACATAAGCACATAAACATATGCCACAAACTTAAGTAGCCAAGGCCCATTCACAATGAAAATTAAACATAACGTAAACATTAACATAAGCACATAAACATATGCCACAAACTTAAGTAGCCAAGGCCCATTCACAATGAAAATTAAACATAATGTAAACATAACACGTGTGTGGAAACAAACATACCGAATCAACAAAACTACGGAATCTATTACATAAAAATGGAGAATTGCACAATGACTGACGATGTAGCTATTCAATTTATATTTCTAATAACTACAATGGCATCAGTATATGGCTTTCAATACTTAAAATCAAAGAAACGGAGATGTAAAATAATCAACTTTTCGTCATATGATTCCATGTTACGATCCTAGCTATCATCACGGCCAATAGATCAAAATATTGCCTGTAGGCAAAGCCCATGAGATGTTAAACAAAAAGTGAAAACACGCTTTCCGCTTGTGTACTGTTACGAAATCGCATAAACATAGGCAATGAAAATTTGGAGTTTGCAAACTTTCATGTTAACGTCTTATGATTAAGATTAAGTTTATGCTTATGTAATTCATTGTGAATGCTTTCATTAAATAACATGGACACAAGGTTTATGCTTACGTTATGTTTATGTTTAATTTTCATTGTGAATGGGCCTTAAGACCAATGCTTTTTTCTTAAGGTGGAATACTCTATATAACGGAACGAACAGATCAGGCGACTCTTTAGATCCAGAATGAAAAGTATCTGATGAAGGGAGCTTTTACTAGCTCTGAAACGCCACCGATATCAAGGCTTACCACAGGTTAAAAACTACAATTTCTGTTCCTGATCTTAATTGATTTCTTCCTAAATACGTTACGGTGATAAACTTTACGAATTCTTTACATGTCACATCCGGCGAGACAGTCTCTTGTTTCTGAAGTTACCGGTTTATAAATGGCACCTAGCGGAGTTTTCTCGAGTTGATATTTGAAGGAGGATGTTGAAAGCACGTGATGATTCAGAGAAGTTTGTCAGAAAAACTGATGTGTGCGCTTCTGGAGTTTACGGTTCGATTCCCAATTAGGACGTCGTAGCTTTCCCTTCCTCTTCGCCCTGTACACTAACTCATCTCCTTGAGCGTTGCTATAGAGACGAGAGGAGCATTAAACAAGGAAAAAGAAACAAAACAAAATCCAATTTCTTAAGTACTACAGTGCAACAAAGTAAAAAATTGGACTTGCTTTTTATCACACCCAATCTGTGTGCAGCGAAATTACGTACGGCGATGACGGCGCTATGAACATCACAAGTAGCTCCCTGCTCCTCGGGTAACTTCTAAAGAAAGTAAGGTGACAGACAGACTTCATCTGTCACGTCCTTGCTAAGTAGATTGCTACAAACTAGAGCATGTGAACTACAAGGAATGTCGTTGCTAGGTTACGAAATTATCATAATCCTAAAAATATTATTCAGGGAAATTTTTTGTTGTTGTCAACAGTGACTCTCAGCATAAAAGAATACAATATGAATTTTGTGCGAGATCGTGCGTATTTGCTTGTTTTCCGCACAGAACCAATACGCGGTAAGTGTGAAATATCACATTCAGTATTCCCAACGTAACACACATAACAATTTCCCTCTTCTTACCGCTTAAGCGCGACATTCATTTTACTGCTTTAGGCTTCTAACATATTATTTTTAGAGACGTTTAACATAGTAATAATTATAAATTGGAAACTTACCACTGCAATTTCACCTAAATTGCAATGTTAATTATTGTTTTTAAATATTTGCAAAAATTAAGTAAAGTCTACTACTCCACGAAACTTATTGCATTCCTGATACAAGTAACATAAAGGAAGCCGTGCAAAAATCAACAAGATTCCAGATGCCGATGTTATTACTGCAATATGTTATATAAATAATATTGTTAAAATATTAAAATGAAAAATAAATCATTACATAACCTTACCGTTTGTTTTAAGTTCGAATTTATAGACTGGGGGAAGACAGACGTATATCACGGCCTGCTGGAGTATAGTAAACACAGAAAACATTTTATAGCAACAATGTTAAAGAAAGATATTTTGGTGTTCCGAAGTTGGCGTCATTAAACAGAAACCAAGATGGAGATTTCATTGCAACTAATTAGAAATTCGTCTTTCAGGTATGTAATAAACGATCTTCGCACAAAATAATGTACGATACAGGAGCGGTATGTTTGTTTTCATGTTCTCGGAAATTAAAAAAGCTCAACTACGTTTCGCTTTTTCAATCTTTTCCTCGACCATGAAAACGTCAACATACCGCTCTTGTAACGTGTATTACTATAATGAGGACATTGTTTCGAATTTTATGTTATAAAACATAAAGTCCCCTATATATATCACATTAATAAACGAGTTAATTTTAAGCAATAGGATTATAAAATAAATAAATTCATTACTTCGCCTTTACCTACATTGTAATAAAAAATTATACTTAGCATATACAGGCAACCTACATGTATTTTTTTTTTCCATCTGAGGAATGTGTATAACATTAACTTTCAGTTACACTTAGTCAAAAAAGCTTGTATCTGAGACATTGCTGTAGCCTATATACTAATTAAATGTTGAAAGAACGTCGTTTTTAAGTTTATTTTATGTGCAACATTAATTACGAAAATGAACCTTTTGTCAGCCTTGTTATGTGGCGTTAACTCAATCTATGTTAACCATTTGTGGTTGCTAGGATACGAAATGGTGATAAAACTAAAAGTGACATAAGAAAATCGCTATTAGTTCAGTTTATGTGCATGAACAATAAAGTCAGTTTCGTTACGTGGCATTAACACAATCTCTGTTAACTATATGTGGTTGCTAGGATACAAATTGGTTATAATATCACATTCTAATATATACAATCACGAAGCTCAATACGTAGTAAATATGCATCCATAGTTAGTTGCTAACCACTAGGATCGCTACTATCGCCTCAGCACAGACAATGCGAAATAGTACCTGCACAGTCTATTGTTCCTAATACCTTCACAACTCAAGCTTCGTGACTGTATATTATATACTAGACTGTGATAATACTAAAACTGACATAAGCAAATCTCTGTTAAGTTCATTTTATGTGCATTATTAATTACCATTCAACCTTAGAGTCAATCTTGTTATTTGGCGTTAACACAATCCATATCAACTATATGTGGTTGCTAGGATACGAAATCGTGATAATACTAAAACTTACATAAACAAATCGCTGTGAAGTTCATTTTATGTGCATTATTAATTACAATTGAACGTTAGTCAGTCTTGTTATGAGGCGTTAACACAGTCTATGTTAGCTATATGCGGTTGCTAGAATACGAAATCGTGATAATACTAAAAATGACATAAGCAAATCGCTGTAAAGTTCATTTTATGTGCATTATTAATTACAATTGAACGTTAGTCAGTCTTGTTATGTGGCGTTAACACAATCTATGTTAACTATATGCGGTTGTTAGGATACGAAATCGTGATAATACTAAAAATAACATAAGCAAATCGCTGTAATAATAATATACGTTACAAGAGCGGTATGTTGACGTTTTCATGGTCGAGGAAAAGATTGAAAAAGCGAAACGTAGTTGAGCTTTTTTAATTTCCGAGAACATGAAAAAAAACATACCGCTCCTGTATCGTACATTATTTTGTGCGAAGATCGTTTATTACATACCTGAAAGACGAATTTCTAATTAGTTGCAATGAAATCTCCATGTTGGTTTCTGTTTAATGACGCCAAGTTCGGAACACCAAAATATCTTTCTTCAGCATTGTTGCTATAAAATGTTTTCTGTGTTTACTATACTCCAGCAGGCCGTGATATACGTCTGTCTTCTTTTTCCCCCAGTCTATAAATACGAACTTAAAACAAACGGTAAGGTTATGTAATGATTTATTTTTCATTTTAATATTTTAACAATATTATTTATATAACATATTGCAGTAATAACATCGGCATCTGGAATCTTGTTGATTTTTTCACGGCTTCCTTAATGTTACTTGTATCAGGAATGCAATAAGTTTCGTGGAGTAGTAGACTTTACTTAATTTTTGCAAATATTTAAAAACAATAATTAACATTGCAATTGAGGTGAAATTGCAGTGGTAAGTTTCAATTTATAATTATTACTATGTTAAACGTCTCTAAAAATAATATGTTAGAAGCCTAAAGTAGTAAAATGAATGTCGCGCTTAAACGGTAAGAAGAGGGAAATTGTTATGTGTGTTACGTTGGGAATACTGAATGTGGTATTTCACACTTACCGCGTATTGGTTCTGTGCGGAAAACAAGCAAATACGCACGATCTCGCACAAAGTTCATTTTCTGTGCATTATTAATTGCAATTGAACCTTAGGGCCAGTCTTGTTATGTGGCGTTAACACAATCTATGTTAACTAATGTTAACTATATGTAGTTGCTAGGATACGAAATCGTTATAATACTAAAACTGACATAAGCAAATCGCTATTAAGTTCATTTTATGTGCATTATTAATTACAATTTGAACCTTAGAGTCAATCTTGTTATTTGGCGTTAACACAATCTATATCAACTATGTGTGGTTGCTAGGATTCGAAATCGTGATAAAACTAAAACTGACATAAGCAAATCGCTATTAAGTTCATTTTATGCCCATTTATTGCTCGCAATTAAAGCTTAGACTTGGTTTCGTTATGTGGCGTTAACAGAACTAGAATTGGTTGCCGGGATACGGATCGTCCAGCACTAAAGACTGAACCTGCTGCTCTAAGCCAGACTTTTCAACCAGATGTTTGTTTAATGTACTGAAGACGGGCAGCAGGGTTCCGAAACAGGACACCGCCCGTCAGCGAGAGAAGTGCTCCATTTAACTAACAAGCTCGTGTTTTCCTTCCAAATTGAAAGTGACGTTACAGCAGGAGCAACTCTGAGCGCACTGCTCCATTCTCGGAGGTTCAGAGAGGAAATTGACTTCTCTGCAAGAACCTAATTTTGTGTAGTCGATGCTCTGAAGCTCTCGTCACCGATTAGTCATTATGGGACAGGTGAGAATTCAATCTGCATACAGGGTGATTCATTTAGTGAGTGCTCAACTTGGGGGGTAAGATTTTCGAAATATGTGGTTCGACTGGGTTTTCATGTTGAGTATTTACGAGTTAGTGTGAATAGGAATAGTGCTTTTTTATGTTTACTATTAGTACATTATGCAACGAGACTATAATGGTAGTAATTAAGACGCGAGTATGTTTATGAAACTAGCGCTTGCGCTCGTTTCATAATTTTCATACGAGCATCTTAATTACCATTATAGGCAAGTGTCATACGACCTTTTATGCTCGACCATATTTCTAACTTGAAATTATTCATAAGTATTCATATTATTCTTATCTGACTGGGGAGCGGAAGTGATCTTGTGCGTAAATTGTGAGATGTGCGCAGACGCGAAAGTATTGATTTTTTCCGAGAAACAAATGTCATTGACCTTGATATAATCTAGAGAGTAAAATAAACATTAATCTTGATATAACCTGGAAATTGATTTAGACATTGAAAAACGAGATGACAAATTGAATTTATTTTAATATTATTTACAATTAACGATAATTATTACAGTAACAGAACATAACCTTCTGCGACAGTATTGGATTTCCAGCCTCCGTGACGTTTCGATAGTTGTCTTTCGATTGCATATCCGAGAATATTCGATACTTGCGCTTTCAAATTGCTTTCTGATTGGTGGAAAACCTGAACGTTAATGAATAGGTGTACTTTAATTAGGTCCATTAAAGGGCTGCTTCCAGGTGTGTAATTACATTTCGGCATGGTCGAGCATAAAACAATTAAAACTATAGTTCCGTCGCTCTTATTTCCGGCAGCCAATCACGTTGCAGGTCGGCTACATTTAAACGTGTGCGTCTTGCCATTCACACTGGTGATGATGTTATGCACTACCTAAGGCTCGATAAATACTTAATATAATCGCCCGCCATTTTTGTTCTTTCGTTGGCGTTCGCAGAAAGCACACGAGGATGTTATTTGCCGCTAAATTATTTGCTCATTTACAATGAGTTTGATTTATTATCATAGGAGCTACCACATGATAATGTTTAATTGTGTGGGAAATAGATTCCTCGTCTGGTTGCTCGGCAACGAAAGAACAAAAATGACGAACAATATTACCTACCTAGACTTTATAGAGCCTTCACTTCTTAAGGCGCAAGCAAAGAGGAGGAGTCACGCCGAAAATAACAGCCAAGCGACAATAATTAAAAACTGAAATTATATAGGGTGGAAATGAATTAATTCTATAGATTTTCAGAGCAAATAGCTCATGTTGTATGTAACAAAAAAGTGTAATACCATTATTGGTGAGCAGTTCATAGTTTTGTCGAAAAAAAAAAGGTTTTCCTAAATGTTTAACACCCTCTTATTCAATAATTATTGCAAGTAGGATCGTGATTTTTGTCCATATCAATAGAAAATGTAACAAAGAATCATTTATCCATCTGGCGTATTTCAATAGCGTGGAAGTTTTCGTTTAAATTTAACTTAAAAACCACTTATTTTAAGCTACTGTACGATGCAACCTGATTGTAACGTTGTAGCTAGAGAGGGAGGTGCGAGTTAGTTCACGTAGGGAAACAGACCTGAGTTCGTTGACCTCTTAAATCTATACTACGAAAAGAAAGAGCACTGTGTTAGCGGCGATGTTGCCAGACTGGTGAAACATCCGATTAATTTTGTAATTATCCGTGCATTTAATCACAAAATGTGATATAGGTTTCCTATTCATTTAAGTATACCTTATCGTTCCTTTCAATCTCCAGGATTATTTCACTTCCACCCTGTATAAAGTTATAGTAAGTTCCAAAGTGAAGGAAGGAAGTCATAAGGCAGTAGCAGGCATTTTGATACATTTAGCCGTTTTACAGTGATCACTCAACTACCTCATTCACTTCGTACGCTAGAATGTCTCAAATCATCCTTGCTACTGTTCAGTGGCGGCTCGTATATAAAACGGTATAAACTCATTGCAATCCTTAATGAAAGAGAACTAGTTTATTTATTACAAACAGTCGTCATTAGAAACTCAAATTAATGCCAACAAACAACTATTTTTAAGAGGTCACCAGAAATTTTAACATATCATTTATTATAACGATGGTGATCCGAACAAATGTAAACTTTTCGTTCTGCAAAGGAATTTTAAAATGTTACACACATTTCTGCACATTTAAAGGACAAAACTAAATTTTTTTCAATAATTTATTATCACAATTCACTGCTCTCTTAAACTGACTGAACTTATTGGGAATTAAATCAATGACTTTTACAAAACACGCTATGAACATTTTCATGTGAAACAATTTTTATCTCGAAAAGGAAGAAAAATTGTATTAAACCTTTTTGTTTGAAATTTCTCAAGAAATAACCCCCTGAAATTAATGACATCACTTACGGTTCACCCTATATATTCAATTCAATTCAATTCAGTTCAATTTATTTGGCCATTAGACATACAGTTTTAGGCTTCGTCAGAATACATTGGAAAACATGTAAATACATTTTATGCTCGACCATGCCGAAATGTAGTAATTATATACCTGGTAGTAGCCCTTTAATGCACCTGATTAAAGTACACCTATTCATTAAAGTTCAGGTGTTCAGCCAATGACAAGTCACCTTTGTACCGTTATAAAACCGCGATTATTCTCGGATATGCAATCGAAAGATAATTAGCGAAAAGTCACGGAGGCTGGAAATCCAATACTGTCGCAGAAGGTCATGTTCTGTTACTATAATAATTAGCGTTAATTGTAAATAATATTCAAATAAATTCAATTTGTCATCTCGATTTTCAATTCTAAATCAATTTCCAGGTTATATCAGACTAATGTTCATCTTATTCTCTATCAAGGTCAATGACAATCGGCCTCGGAAAAAATCAATACTTTCGCGTCTGCGCACATCTCACAATTCAGGTCAGTTCGCACATAACCATAACATGACCTAATTTTGAATAATTTCAAGTTAGAAATATGGTCGAGCATAAAAAGTCGTATGAAACTTGCCTATAATGGTAATTAAGACGCTCGTATGAAAATTATGAAACTCGCTTGCGCTCGTTTCATAAACGAACGTACTTGCGTCTTAATTACTGCCATTATAGGCTCGTTGCATAATGTACTATTGAAAAACACTAATGAAAGTAACAGTAAAATTTAAATAATACAATGAAAACATGAAATAATTTGAAACTTTTAAATTAAAGAAAACTAACTAAATTGCAATTAAAATTATTTATTTATTAAAATACAATATCATACAAATTTTTGTTGAAAAACTCAGCAACAGAATAAAAAGGATTATTTAATAACCAATTGTAAAATCTAGTTTTGAAGCTATTGATTTGACACATGTACTTGCATTCGTATTTAAAATCAGCTTTTCAGTTTTGCGTCTAAATAGTCGCGCGACTGCAAATCGCAAATGCGCGCTTCTCTAAAACCTAAGAAATCGAGAAGAAATTGGAGACAGCTATAGGGTCTTGTTGCAGGTTACTATGGCTACAATTAATTCTGTTTAATATTTTAATTGCGACCTTGGCTGGCAATGAAAAAGCTGAAACACGACAGTCCCCATGACAACGGGATGACGCTATGTTAATGCACAGAGTGGATTGATTTTCGTCTATCTGGCGTGAAGCCCGGCCATTAATTAAATTCAGTAATTGACTTTCAGTTTACGATTCCACACGTCTGATTTGATGTGTCGGCAAGGGCGTGACATTTATATGCAGCCCCAGAATTGGATATTCGCGGTCATTATGATTTAATTTTCACTTGGCGCTTCCACGGGCAGTACTAAATCAGCGCCTCTACCGTGCAGCAGGCGAACTGCGTCATGTAACGTCTTAAAAGTGTGATTATCTTGGACGTTATGGTTTGTATGTGGAATTCTGGATGGGAAATGGGGTTGATGTGTAAATTATAAATTATAACGGTCACCAGTTACGAGCTTCATTAAGAAAGTAAGGTCCGGGACACACATTAAACAGAAACATAAAATGATACATTTCTCAACCATTTTTCGAAATCTTTATATATAGTCTATATATATTTTTTTTTTCGAATTTATTTTTCCCAGTACCAACTTTTCGACACATTTATTCCTAATCTACATTTTTCTGAAAGGAAAATTTTCCGTTAACCATGAGGTATGTATGCATGAAAATTCATGAAAGTTTAACACCTGTGGAGTAACGGTTAGCGCGTCTGGCCACGAAATCAGGTGGCCCGGGTTCGATTCTCGGTGGGGGTAAGTTACCTGGTTGAGGTTTTTTCCGGGGTTTTCCCTCAACTCAATATGAGCAAATGCTGGGGTAACTTTCGGTGCTGTATCCCGGACTCATTTCGCCTGCATTATCACCTTCATCTCATTCGGACGCTAAATAACCTAAGATGTTGATAAAGCGTCGTGAAATAACATATTAAAAAATTAGGCCTAACAGTACTTTGGCGTTGCTAAGTAATGCTTGTATTACATTATATTTCGAGGCGAAAATGTTTGTGTTTTACTTATCCATTCACTTAAAAAAGAAAAAAAAAATATAATACAGGGTGTTTCCGGGCTAGTGTTACAAACTTTCAGGGATGATGGCGAAGGGCACATGTATCAATTTGAGATAAGGAACCCTGGTCCGGAAATGACCGAGTCGGAAAGTTACAAGTAAAAATAGTTGTGTGGAAATGAAATAATTTTATTCCTCTGTACACCTTTTTTATGTGTATTTATCTGTACATCTTACACATACTGTATTCATCTGACGTTGTTTACGTTGTCTACTTACAGTATTCCATTCAGTGCGCTGTCTGAGGGATGGGGACAGGAAACTACACTAAAGCAATGCAGATAGCGTAATGTGTAACGGACATGGTCGGTCCTGATATGCACGTCTGTAGACAGCAGTGTATGTGTACAAGTTGCAGTGTCCAGTCGATCAGTCCTAGTGAAATGGAGTACACGAGAGCGGAATAAGCAGACCTGATTTTCGAATACGGATGAGCCAATGGGAACAGTAGACAAGCTCACAGATTAGCCTATATCGGGATAAGTACCCACGTAGGAGACATCCGGCCCATACCATCTTTCCACGACTGCTCCAAAAGTTAAGGGAAGGAGGGCATGTGGTGCGAAATTACAATTCCATTTCCACACAACTAATTTTGCTTATAACTTTCGACTCGGTAATTTCCGGACCATGGTTCTTGATCTCAAATTGATACATGTGTCCTTCCCCATATCCCTGAAAGTTTGTAACACCAGCCCGGAAACACCCTGTATAAGAGAAAGCTTACATATTTACGTCTGGACGGGAAGGAATGTAGCCTAATTCTATAAAATGGATGAACTTAATATGGCAATACTTTCGGGCCATGATATTTTATGATTTTAAATCTTCATTGACGTCAAAACAACATCGATTGCTAAGAAGTGATACCTCTACAAAAATGGTAGCCTAATTTAGTTTAACTACACTATTATTTAGGTTAGGCCGAACTACATACATACATACATAATAATAATAATAATAATAATAATAATAATAATAATAATAATGTTTTATTTTCGCTGGCTACATACATACATAGATACATACATACATACATACATACATACATACATACATACATACATACATACATACATACGTACACACCTGTGGAGTAACGGTTAGCGAGTCAGGCCGCGAAACCAGGTGGCCCGGGTTCGATTCCAGGTCGGGGCAAGTTACCTGGTTGAGGTTTTTTTCCGGGGTTTTCCCTCATCCCAATACGAGCAAATGCTGGGTAACTTTCGGTGTTGGACCCCGGACTCATTTCACTGGCATTATCACCTTCTTCTCATTCAGACGCTAAATAACCTAAGCTGTTGACAAAGCGTCGTAAAATAACCTACTAAAATAAAAAATACATACATACATACATAGCTACATACATACCTGTTCTGCCCCTTGCAGGTCTTTCACTGCAAACCCAGTTTGCCTATGAACAATATCTTAATATTGTCTGTAATCTTATATCTTCTTCTGCCCCGAACTCTTCTCCCGTTCACCATTTCTTCCAGTGCATCCCTCTGCAAGCAGTTTCTTCTTAGCCAGTGACCCAACCAATTCCCTTTTCTCTTCCTAATCAGATTCAGCATCATTCTTTCTTCACCCACTCTTTCAAACACAGCTTCATTTCTTATTCTGTCTGTTCATTTCACACGCTCCATTCTTCTCCGTATCCACATTTCAAATGCTTCTAGTCGTTTCTATTCACTACGTCGTAATGTGCATGTTTCTGATCCATATTATGTTCACAAAATTGGATAGTTAGCTAATATTTTGTTCTCGAATAGAAGATCTTGCAAAGCAGAAGCATATTATATAAGAAGTTTGTCTATTTTGAGAAATAGTAATATACGTTACAAGAGCGGTATGTTGACGTTTTCACGGTCGAGGAAAAGATTGGAAAAGCGAAACGTAGTTGAGCTTTTTTAATTTACGAGAACATGAAAACAAACATACCGCTCGTGTATCGTACATTATTTTATGCGAAGATCGTTTATTACATACCTGAAAGACAAATTTCTAATTAGTTGCAATGAAATCTCCATGTTGGTTTCTGTTTAATGACGCCAAGTTCGGAACACCAAAATATCTTTCTTCAGCATTGTTGCTGTAAAATGTTTTCTGTGTTTAATATACTCCAGCAGGCCGTGATATATGTCTGTCTTTTTTTTTCCCCCAGTCTATAAATGCGAACTTAAAACAAACGGTAAAGTTATGTAATGATTTATTTTTCATTTTAATATTTTAACAATATTATTTATATAACATATTGCAGTAATAACATCGGCATCTGGAATCTCGTTGATTTTTTCACGGCTTCCTTAATGTTACTTGTATCAGGAATGCAATAAGTTTCGTGGAGTAGTAGACTTTACTTAATTTTTGCAAATATTTAAAAACAATAATTAACATTGCAATTTAGGTGAAATTGCAGTGGTAAGTTTCCAATTTATAATTATTACTATGTTAAAAGCCTAAAGCAGTAAAATGAATGTCGCGCTTAAGCGGTAAGGAGAGGGAAATTGTTGTGTGTGTTACGTTGGGAATACTGAATGTGGTATTTCACACTTACCGCGTATTGGTTCTGTGCGGAAAACAAGCAAATACGCACGATCTCGCACAAAATTAATTTTCAAAACAATTTTTTTATTCATCTGTAAATTTACAGATACGAGGTATAATTTCTTAGTCAGCGAATTCAAAATGCTTTTGGAGATGAAATACCATCAGCTCTTTTCCTTTAATATAGATCCCCTTTTTGAGCTACAATTGCTAATTAGTAACAGGAAGCTGATATTTTGTTGTAAAACATCAGAATGGGACTTGTTACCTGTATCCTAGGAACCGAGTCAAGAAGTTGAATTTTGTTTTCCTCCCTTTGATTTAGGAAATGCGTGGGGGTGATGAATACGAGAACTCTGTGTTCGACCTTTATGTTGATGTGGAGGTTAAGATCGTTGTTAGAAAAGTAAGAAAGTGAGAAGCAATCGAAATTAGCATCGCCTTTGATGGATCTCCGGCCCCATACCTTTAATTAACCGGTACAGGAGAGCTTCGAAAAAGCTTCATTACCTCCGATGTTTCCACAGCACTGATCTTAATAGACCAAGTTGCTGAACACTGAACACTATTTGTTCTGGCAAGACAGATGCCTGAACTCCACCGTCGATGCACTGTGAGAAGAAATCAGGCGTGTCGGTGTTATCTACCTGCAAGGGGTAGCGCCAGACGTGAAGTTGTATACTACTCAGCTATTCTTTATCCACAAAGTGTGGAAGAGGGTAACGAATTCGAACTAGTGGAGTATTTTACTGGTTATATACAGGGTGATTCAGAAAAAAATGGCCAAAGATTTGGAGGTGTTAATATGGGCGTCAGAGGTCTGCATCGGACGTTTTCGCTCGAGCGCCAAGTAGTTCATAGCATAATACGATAGGTAGCGCACATGCATGATGGGTAAAATTGTCACGAGCGATAAATCCTGGAACGGTATAAGCCGAGCGTTAGACATAACTCGCGGTATGATTTTAAAGCGAGTATAAATAACAGCGAGAAAAAAAAACATGATATTAACTATACAATATTTAAAACAACTTCTTAAGTATTCTCTGATATCAATGAAAATCAAAGACGTTGTAATTATATATCGAAAATCGATCTATTGCCACTGTGATGTCAAAGAATCTGTTGGAAATCTTGGAGGCATGGCCTCCTTGATAATGTTTATTTTATTGCTTTGTTCGAATATGAGAAGCTATTAATTGTCAAAACTGACAACAGATGGATTTTGGAAAATAGGAAAATTATGTAGGAAAATTGACATTTCGCTGAAAACTACTACTTTTCCGAAAAACTTTGGGTTCCAAGCTTCAAACTGAGGGGCAATTTATTAAACTCCGTTCAGCCGTTTTCCCGTAATTTCCATTACCAGTTCAACAGACGTTAAATTTAGAGGTTAACAGAGGTTAAATTCATTAGGCCTATATTAACCAGAGGTCTGCATCGGACGTTTTCGCTCGAGCGCCAAGAAGTTTATAGCATAATCCGATAGGTAGCGCACATGCATGATGGGTAAAATTGTCACGAGCGATAAATTCTCAACGGTATAAGCCGAGCGTTAGACATTCGTTCTTGTTACAGTGATGAACTGTGTAGTAACATCATAGATGTTTATCATTTCAAAACTTTGCAGTGTTTAACTAACCTCCCCATAGTACAACTACAAAACTTGCTTTAAAATGTAATATAAGTGTTGTAGGTAAATTTTTTTTTTTTTTTTCCCCCACAGGGGAGTGATTTTGTTTGTGCCACATCTGATAGATGTTATTGGATGTAATTGTAATTATTATAAACGGAGAACACAATCATGATAATGCAAGAACTGTATCAAGTTTTCTAGTAATAGTAATAATAATAATAATAATAATAATAATAATAGTAATAATAATTAGTGTATCAATCTTTGCGCCTGTAACAGTTGTGCAGCATGATTATTCGTTTTGTTATATTTTCTGTGACGTTATCTCTGTACTAATATTGTTATTAATCTACTGCTATATCAATAATATTTTGTAAAACGTTTCTACATTGTCGCAGTATATAGGCGGAACACTATGTATGGACCTATCATATTATATATGTGGTAAATCAAATACTGAATAATTACTAATTAGCAATAATAACTGTATATCGAAGTTTTTCATACTTTTTATTTATAACTTCATATTACTGTTTTGGTACGTTCCATTAAACGTTTGTTATAAACTTAGAAAATAAAGCCTTATTTTTACCGTGTGAACAAAACATATGCGTATCTTATTTGTCGCCTTCCATACAAGATAAGACATGTCGGTGAGATGACCTTGTACTGTGCTTCTATTTATTACGAGCGTATCACGACCGATCGTATCTCACTCGAGGGTGCGACACTCGACCGAGTTCAAGCGAGCGATTTAACTCCAATGCAGCACTTTGATGGGCGTTTCTAAAGGAAAACCATTTAACAACAACAATGTCATAATAGAGCATACAGGGTGTTAAAAAGTATCCAATATTTTAGGAGGTGATAGTATGCATAAAAACAAGAAAATAATATCTAATAAACATGGGTCTTACAATACATAATTTCTGAGATCTGAACACTTGTTCATAGGAGATGCTCAGTGTGACGTCCATTTATGGCAATGCATTTTTCTGCTCTATAATATAGCAGACTACGAGATAATCATACCGTAGTTGACACCCCTGGCCCAATATTGATACGTCGCAAGGAATACTGAAAAGAAAAGTTTGGTTGCGGATATGAGCGGGGTTCAGCAGAGATGGTGTTGTGAATTTTCGTAATCAGCATGTGTGGGCTGATGAAAATCCCCAGGCAGATGAAGAAACAAGGCATCAGCACCGATTCTCAATCAAATTACGGGCAGGTTTCCTTGGTGATAGTTTAATAGGACCATACGTGCTACCACAGAGATTAACTGGAATTCGTTATCAGGACTTTCTTATTAACGTATTAAACGTATTATAGGAAACAGAAAATCGAAATCAATACAACTATGAAATCTGCCTCGGCATGGGGAACTATTAATAATGGAATTCCTCAAGGTTCAATATTAGGTCCCCTACTTTTTCTAGTGTTTATAAATGATCTGGCCCCCCACTAATAAAATATGTAGGTCATCCCATATTATTTGCAGATGACACAAGTATAGTAATTACAGCCAATAACTCAAACACATTCCAATCTTCAAAAGAGGAAATTCTCTTCAAAATATGTGACTGGTTCGCAGTCAATAAATTAGTATTAAATTGTAACAAAACTAACATAATTCAATTTAAATCCTGTCCAAATTCAACCTCGCAAATTTCTAGCGCAATAATTAACAATAGATCCCTATTAGAAACAACAATCACCAAATTTCTTGGCTTAAAAATCGATAATGTGTTAAATTGGAAAAATCATATTAAAGAAATTACCCCCAAAATAAATTCAGCATGTTTTGCTATTAGATATGCAAAAGATAGTAAATATCAATACCTTAAAAACAATATACTTTGCATACTTCCACTCGGTAATGAGTTCTGGAATAACATTCTGGGGAAATTCCACAGATAATAACAGTATATTCCTATTACAAAAAAGAGTAATTAGAATAATATTAGGTGCCAAATCTAGGGAATCTTGTAGGACTATTTTCAAAAAAACTACAAATAATGCCCATGGCTTGTTAGTATATCTTTTCATTAATAATCTTCCTCTTATGTAATCATGAAAACTTTGTAACTAATTCAACAGTTCATAGCATAAATACACGTCAAAAAATGACTTTCATACTCCATCGGAAAGTCTATCCTGCTATCAAAAAGGCAGTAAAAATTGTTAATAGTCTCCCTATCAATATAAAAAAAAATGAAACTCAAAACATAAGATTATTTAGGGCCAAATTAAAGAAGTACCTAATTTCTCACGCCTTCTATTCTGTAGGTGAATTCATGACATTCAATAACGCTTCATGAAATTGATACTAAAACTTTGTGTAGTACTAGTAGACTATATTGTAAATCTCGTCTGTATATATTTCATCTAGACTGTGACTATAAATTAAAAGTTTATAATAGTATTAAGTTTTTTGACTTGTTCCATATTCTAGCTATGAAGCAATGTATGAATACTATGGAATGGTAATAAATACAATACAATACAAAAAACAAATTTCAAAGAGTGCGTGATTCTTAAGCCGAAGGGCAGAGGTTCGACAAACTTGCCATCCGACAGACCGACCAACTCGCTCGAAAACACACAAAATGAGTTACATACAAAAAAATTTGTTTTGTATAATTTTGCTCTGTAAAATTTTTATACAATTGAGAATGGTACCGGAAAAAGAATGAAGTGAACAGATCACTTGAAATTATGTCTAAATTGTTTTTAAAAATTATTTTGTTTATAATTTTGACATGCAACTTGAAACATGATAGCTCATTCAGTTTTTAAGATAGAACCACAGCTTTTTCGCTGTTTTATAGCTAAAACTATTCTTTAGTGCCTAACATAGAGCTGTTTTTTATTTTTATTTACATTAATTAAATATTACCATATATGTAACTTACAATAATATTTTATGTTGCATAAATCATGTAAAAATCCATATTATATTAATGTTATTTTACTCATTGTCAGGCACTGGGAGACATTTCAAGCTTTAAATGACACCAATATCTTCTTGGTATCACCACATTTGACTGGGATATCATGTTTGAAAGAATTAAATATTCTAAAATTACTATTTACAGGAAATGAGCCACAAACTTTCAGAGCCTAGAAGACTGCATCATCATATCTCACCCCTTAAGCAGCTTCATATCGGTCCAGTTTCAGCTTCTTTCTGCCTCTCAAATAGCCCCGGGCTTATTTTAACTTGAGGTGTTGAATGTTTTTTTTTTGGCATTTTTGTCCTTATTTCCATTGATGCAACAATTCCTGCGATAGTGTTTGTCCCAGGGTTTATGCCCATCCTCCTCAGAATTGTAATTTCTACTTTTGAACTCTTATTAAAATGACGTACAATATCATTGACACACAAATTTACAGTTTTATGACAAACAGTAAAAGATCATAAATTACTTCATTATGTAAAATAGTAATATGCGTTACAAAAGCGGTATGTTGAAGTTTTCATGTTTTCAATTCCTAGAATTGAAAGAAAACATACCGCTCGTGTATCGTACATTATTTTGTGCGAATATCGTTTATTACATACCTGAAAGAGGAATTTCTAATTAGTCGCAATGAAATCTCTATCTTGGTTTCTGTTCAATGACGGCAAATTTGCAAAACAAAAATATCTATCTTCAACATTGTTGCTTTAAAATGATTCCTGTGTTTACTGTAATCCAGCAGGCCGTGATATACGTCTGTCTTTCTTTCCCTCAGTCTATGATGAGTCTGGAATCTTGTTGATTTTTTCACGGCTTCCTTAATGTTACTTGCATCACGAATGCAGTAACTTTAGTGGAGTTGTAGAGTTTGCTTAATTTTTGCAAATGTTTAAAAACAATAATTAACAGTGCAATTTAGGTGAAATTGCAGTGGTAAGTTTTCAATTTATAATTATAACTATATTGAACGTCTCTAAAAATAATATGTTAAAAGCCTAAAGCAGTAAAATCAATATGTCACTTAAGCGGTAAGAAGAGGGAAATTGTTATATGTGTTAGGCTGGGAATACTGAATGTGGAATTTTAGATTTTCCGCGGATTGGTTTTGTGCGGAAACCAAGCAAATACGCACGATCTCGCACATTTTTTTTTTCAATCTAATGATCATGCCCAGATATCTATGCATCTATTTCGGGACTAAAAAGAAGTTTATTTTACAAGCAATGCTGGACGAGGGGATTGACTGCTACGAAGATCACTCCAAAAGTAATGCACTCCAAATGTAAGTGACCGTTGCTGATGACGCAGCATTTTGGAAAATGGGACTTATCTGAAAAACCATAATTCATAAATCGAAAATTGTTATATCAAATTAAAGAGGAGAAAATTCTCTATTAAAATAGTTATATTTTGAAAATTCTAATTTTTTCATCATTTTTTGCGTTTTGTGGGTGTACATATATTCGTACCTTAATGTGTGTTGTTATATATGTGACAGCAGTAATTTTCATACAGACAGTCGTCAAAGAGTCCTGTAGCAGTCACGACTGGTTGCAGTGTAGAGGCCCGTCGCATTTTTGCAGTCAGTTTGAATGATGCACTTCATCAGCACGCATCGGCTGCTTCGTGACCTTTGAACTTTGCCGCGCACATTAATACAGATGAGAGTGGTGGCCAGATCGTTCTCCACCGACGCACCAGTCGACCGATGAACCCCGCGCTCCTACAGGAATGAAAGCTGGAAAACTCGTAGCCTACTTCCCTTCAAAGGCGCACATCAAATATCTATATACATATATAATTTGAACTGGTAATGGAAATTACGGGAAAACGGCTGAATGGATTTTAATGAGTGACCCCTCATTTTCATGCCTGGCATCCAAAGTTTTTCGGAGAAATAGTAGTTTTCAGTGAAATATCAATTTTCCTGCATAATTTTCCTATTTTCCAAAATCCATCTTTTATCAGTTTTGAGAACTAATGACCTTTCAGAATAAAACAAAACACAAATACTACAATAAACAATATTACACGAAGGCCATGGCATGCAGGATTGCTGACATAATTTTACAGCTGAGGAGCTCAGATTCTCTGACGTCACAATGCCATTATGTCGATCTTCATTTGTGTAATTTTTTAGAACATCTGAAGACTTACAAAAATAATTTACATGTCTGATTCTCTGGTGTGTAATTTTCTGAGTGCAGTTATGTATTGTATTTTATAAAGTACAGAACTTAAGGAGGATTGATGACATTATTACCATTAAAAATGAAATATTATTACAGTTTATAACATGATGTATTTGTCAATAATGATGCACATTAATGCTATTGATATATTGATGATATCGCATAAGTAATTGAGCCATCCTTCCTATTTTAGTTGCGTCTTTAAACTACTTCAAATTAATTTAATATTCCTTTCGTTTAATACATTAGATCTGTGAACGCTGCCAAGCATACATTTTGTTGTAGGGAGAACTCAAAGAACTGAAGATGGATGTGTTCAAGAAAAAGTATTTGGCATAAAACATTTAGAGGGAAGCTTTTTATCAGATATTTTTGACAGGATTATTGAGTTATTACGTTGCTTTAAATGTTCATCTGCATTATGATGGAAGCAAGTAACTTTTAAAATATCTGCTAATCTTTCTGGTAAATAAATCTGAAAAACTTTTATTTTAACTTCTAATTAACTAAATTTGCTGCATTTGCTGTACAAGCCACTAGTATAGGTTAGAAATTTATCTCTCACCGTTGTATTCAGGGTGGTATTTTCCTTCACGTACCAAACATCTTGCTGTTTTCTAGTAAAATAACTAAATGGATATTTTTATAAGGTATTGGTCTGCACCATTGCTTGAAAATTGACGATTGAAAATAACTATAAGTTTCCCAAATATGAAATTAAACTGTCGTGCTTTTCGCTTTCACACAAATCCTTGCATCCAACTCTACTTTTTGATTTCTCTCCGAAATTCATGTTTTGCTTCTTGCATCTTCCATGATATGTTATTTATTTCCTTTATACTTTAACTCACGATTTTCATTTTCTCTCTCTTTCTTACATATTCTTCCGAGTTGTACGTTCTACTTTTCCTACTTCTTTCTTCACTCCATCCTTTAGTTTCTCTGTTAATTGCTATTTCTTTCTTCCTTTTCCTTTCGTATATTTTCTTTCTTTCTCTCCTTCCATCCAGTTACCTTTATTTATTTCTACATTTAATCTTTCTTTCCTTCTTTCTCTAGTTTTTATTTACTTCATTCCTTCAGTCTCTAATTCTTCAGTCTGTCTATTTCTCCTCCAGTTTCTTTATTTCTTCCCAAGTCTCTTTAGCTCTCCTCCAATCTCTCTATTTCTTCTCCAGTCTCTTTATTTATCCTCCAGTCTCCTTATTTATCTCCAGTCTATTTCTCCTCAAGTCTCTTTATTTTTCCCCCAGTCTCTTTATTTCTCCTCAAGTCTTTCTGTTTCTCTTCCAGTCTCTATTTCTCCTCCAGTCTCTTTATTTCTCCTCAAGTCTTTCTGTTTCTCTTCCAGTCTTTATTTATCCTCCAGTCTCTTTATTTCTCCTCCAGTCTCTTTATTTCTCCTCAAGTCTTTCTGTTTCTCTTCTAGTCTTTATTTCTCCTCCAGTCTCTTTATTTCTCCTCAAGTTTTTCTGTTTCTCTTCCAGCCTTTATTTCTCTTCCAGTCTCTTTATTTCTCCTCAAGTCTTTCTGTTTCTCTTCCAGTCTTTATTTCTCCTCCAGTCTCTTTATTTCTCCTCAAGTCTTTCTGTTTCTTCTCCAGTCTTTATTTCTCCTCCAGTCTTTATTTCTCCTCCACTCTGTATTTCTCCTCCAGTCTTTATTTCTCCTCCAGTCTCTTTATTTCTCCTCAAGTCTTTCTGTTTCTTCTCCAGTCTTTATTTCTCCTCCAGTCTTTATTTCTCCTCCAGCCTCTTTATTTCTCCTCAAGTCTTTCTGTTTCTTCTCCAGTCTTTATTTCTCCTCCAGTCCTTATTTCTCCTCCAGCCTCTTTATTTCTCCTCAAGTCTTTGTGTTTCTTCTCCAGTCTTTATTTCTCCTCCAGTCTTTATTTCTCCTCCAGTCTCTTTATTTCTCCTCAAGTCTTTCTGTTTCTTCTCCAGTCTTTATTTCTCCTCCAGCCTCTTTATTTCTCCTCAAGTCTTTCTGTTTCTTCTCCAGTCTTTATTTCTCCTCCAGTCTTTATTTCTCCTCCAGTCTTTATTTCTCCTCCAGCCTCTTTATTTCTCCTCAAGTCTTTCTGTTTCTTCTCCAGTCTATTTATTTCTCCTCCAGTCTCTTCATTTCTCCTCAAGTCTTTCTATTTCTCCTCCAGTCTTTATTTCTCCTCCAGTCTTTATTTCTCCTCCAGTCTTTATTTCTCCTCCAGCCTCTTTATTTCTCCTCCAGTCTTTATTTCTCCTCCAGCCTCTTTATTTCTCGTCAAGTCTTTCTGTTTCCCTTCCAGTCTCTTTATTTCTCCTCCAGTGTTTCTATTTATTCTCCAGTCTCTTTCTTTCTATCTTTGTCTCTTTCTTCCGCTCTCTTTATTTCTTTCATTTGCATCTATTCGTTCTTTCTTACTTTTTTTCGTTCTTTATTCTGTGGTACCTTTCTTCTGTCTCCCCTACATTTACTTTATTTCTTACCTTACTGTCTTTCTTCCTCCTGTACCTACCTTAACTTTCTTTCTTTTCTATTTCTTCATGTCACAATGACACACTGTTATTAAAATACCTTAACGTCTCGTTGTTTTCTTGATATTATTTGTTTTGCTTATTGCCTTCTTTTTAATATCGTAACAGACAAATGAACCCCTTTCTGCACATTCCCTAGTTCCTTTCTTCTCGGGTCTTGTTTCTCACAGGCCCACATGATATGATAGGGAATCCTTTCCATACCACAGTAGCTCCTTGAGTGTGTGGGAAGCGTTGCTTCCACTATCGCGCGCTAACCTGGCGTCACTGCTTCTTATCTCGCTGCATTTAATTTTCCAGCTAGGGGAGCAATTACAAGGCGTGAGGTTTCCCTAAGTGTGCACATCGTATATCCACACCTCAAATACCTGCTCATCATTTATTTACTTGTTCGTGTTTTATTTCCGTTCAACACTATCGTATTTGTTTGTTATAGGTACTGTACTCAGTTTTTATACTGCTGTAGCCTACTAGTTCTTATTTACGGCTGTAAAATACAGAAAAAAGAATCTTTTGCTAACACGTTTGTTCACTGGCATTTGATGTTGACGTTAAAGCCGTTGAAATTGTTTTCGCATTAAGTCTCATACTACTACTGCTGTCATCTGTTTATTAGTTAATATTCCACGCATGCTCTCTGTAAAAGTGGCACTTCAATTATTACAGTGAATTCCACTGTTGCCGACATATTTCCCTACAATCTCGCTAAAGTTTCAACAAAAAGTAGCTAGATCTCTCCAAAGTTTGTTTAAAAAATCCCCAGAAATGTCGCTAAAAATTAATAATAAATATCACTAAATAAAAATAAGAAAAAACAAACATATGCGGAGAAAAATATAATTTCCTCGTCATCATCCTCTTCTGCAGAGTCTGGTTGTATTGTTGACGGCTGTGATGTTGAGGTGGGAACAGCTGGTTGTGAATACACTGCACTTGATCCAGTCATTGACACTACACTTTCTGGCAAATTGTAAGTGTGGAAATTTTGACCCAAGCGTTTGACCACATTTTTTTTTTGTGAAATCTAACACTTTTTAAATCTTATATATTAAAATATATTAAAACCAGCTAAAACTACAATCTCATTTGCTTCACACAAACTGTCGGCACAAAATTGTAAAACTCAATTGCCTCGGGTCGGTTTGGAGTGGAAAATCTCCGCGTTGCGGGGAAGAAGCAAGAATTAGCTGGAGATCGCGACTCGTCAAGTGCCAATCAAAGTTGCCACCGTTTATGGGTGTTGGAGCAGTAGCACTGAGAGAGACCTAACCGCGAGAATCATTGAATCAGCATCTTTCACCCTGATCACTGATCACCAATATATGAGATCAGGGCTTTCAGGCATGAATCATTAGACGACTCAGTCATGCACCCATGCCTCTTCTAAAACTAAGAAGTGCATGTAAAACTCAACTGCCTCGGGTCGGTTTGGAGTGGAAAATCTCCGCGTTGCGGGAAGAACCGAGAATTAGCTAGAGCTCGCGACTCGTCACGTGTCAATCAAAGTTGCCACCGTTTATGGGTGTTGGAGCAGTAGCACTGAGAGAGACCTAACCGCGAGAATCATTGAATCAGCATCTTTCACCCTGATCACTGATCACCAATATATGAGATCAGGGCTTTCACGCATGAATCATTAGACGACTCAGTCATGCACCCATGCCTCTTCTAAAACTAAGAAGTGCATGACTTCGGTTGAATGTTTTAACTTAAAAGAAAGGAAAAAGTGGAAGAATATAAAAATCAGCAGAAAAGTCGCTAATCGTATTTTACAAAATTTCTCGCCGGGACCGATTCAAAATTCCCTAGATTTAGCGACTTATCGCTAAATATGGCAACACTGGTGAATTCCTAATAGTAGGTTACACGTAATCTCTTAATTTATTTTTAATTCCACAATGACAAGGAAACTGTTAATGAGGTTACATTGAAACCTCCCTTCAAAGAGCGCACATACATTTTTCACAGCAAGTAGACAAATATATAAACGTTAGCTGCCCACACTGACTCTACCGGTGAAAAAATATTAATTGGAATGATTATGGATGAGTGGAAAAGAGAAAATTCTCTTCGACACCGGGATTTGAATCCGGGTTTTCAGCTGTACGTGCTGACGCTCTATCCATTAAGCCACACCGGATTTCCATCCCGATGTCGGATCGAATCCTCTCAGTTTAAGTTCACCTCTTGGGTTCCCTCTAGTGGCCTACCCTCAAGCACTGCGTCGTAGATTATCTGACATTCGCTTTATGGTTGGGAAGAATCTCGGAAAAAACCCAGTTATGTAATCAGCCCAAGTGGGAATCGAACCCGCGCCCGAGCGCAACTCCGGATCGACTCGCAAGTGCATTATCCGACTGAGCTATGCCGATAGACATTGGAGTGGTGTATTAAGAAACAAAACCATGTTCTTGGAGAGAGAGGTTAAGTTGCTTTTTACAGTCAATTCCTCTTTCCTCCATCCTCTTTTCTTTTATCCTATCTCCCCTCTTCTCTTCCTGTTCACCAATTTTTACACAGAGTGCGTCTTTCACAGCACATGTTGGCAGCTTTTACATGTTACTACATATTTCCTTACCTGGAATTTGTAATTCAATTTTCTTATTAACAGTAATATTGTATTGTGCACTTATTAATTTCAATTCAGGAATCCGCCCCTGAGCACGAGTTCTACTCTTTCAGGGGCGAGCTAAATTTTTTCTGTTTATATTATATTTTGTTACAATTATTAGCAAAATAAATAAATAAATAAATAAATAAATAAATAAATAAATAAATAAATAAATAAATAAATAAATAAATAAATAAATAAATAAATAAATAAATAAATAAATAAATAAATGGATGAATGGATGAATGAATGAATGAATAAATGGATGAATGGATGAATGGATGGATGAATGGATGAATGAATAAATGGATGAATGAATAAATGGATGAATGGATGAATGAATAAATGAATGGATGAATGGATGAATAAATGAATGGATGAATGAATAAATGAATGAATGGATGAATGAATAAATGAACAAATGAATAAATGAATGAATGGATGAATGAATAAATGAATGAATGGATGAATGGATGAATGAATAAATGAATAAATGGATGAATGAATAAATGAATAAATGAATAAATAAATAAATAAATAAATGAGTGACTGAGTGACTGAGTGAGTGAATGAATAAATTCGCAATATATATATATATATATATATATATATATATATATATATACCTCTCTCTGGTTTTAATTAAAAATAAGGATCATACCACAGTCTAGTATATACAGTCACGAAGCTTGAGTTGTGAGGGTGCTAGGAACAATAGACTATGCAGGTACTATTTCGCATTGTCTGTGATGAGGCGATATTAGCGATCCTAGTGGTTAGCAACTATCTATGGATGCATGTTTACTACGTATTGAGCTTCGTGACTGTATATACTAGACTGCGATAATACTTTATCTAGATATCAGATCGAAACTGACAGTATAGGGACCCGTTCCGAAATCACTGCTGAAAAAAAAATTGCTGAATTACAAATACTTAAGCAACCATGTTCCTGCGTCATATCACGTGACGTCCAGAGAGCCAGCCGATTGTTCAAATGGATATAAGACACTTTGGAAATGAATGCAGATTGAAGTTAAGTCACTTTGTAAATAAACATCTATTTCAGATATCAGTTAGCATGGGATATAAGATGTGGTGTGACTAAAACTTTTACTATAAGATGGGGGAAGCTATAAACTATTTTATCAACAGTAATCTCACTAGAGGTTTTGATTTATCTATAGAAAATCAAAACTCGAGTGGGATTTAATTGACTATTACACGATTAGAAGAAAGTATATGAAGATTGGAAGAAATAAAGCACACTTATATAATAAAACATTAATTGACTTACGAAAATACAACTGTCTTCAAATCTATTATTGTACCATCTCTAAATTACAAATATTACGCTAGATGGCAGTAGTATGTGATATTTATCTGTTTTCATGTTATCAGTTTTGCCAACTATGGAATCTTCATTGAACTCTGTGGACGGTTACTAGTCAAGAAGGCTTTGTTGATTCAGTTTCATTTTTATTAAAACAGTTGCATTCCACTTCAGTTATCCGGATTCCAGTAATCAACCTCACTTGACAGATGATTTTCAATAAATCTTAGTATTAAACAATCTCTGATACGTGACTATCCATAATATCATACAGCAGAAACTATAACAAACATAACCTAAATAATATAAACTAGTGTTAGAAAAGTTTTAATTAGGGATGATGAAATAAAAAGAAAAGTTTTAATTAACTAGAATGAAATAAAAATAAACATTAATAATTTTAAAAGAACAATTATTGAAAGTAGGTACAATTTTTAAATTTGAATGTTTTAGTGGTTGGTGGTTCAGTTGATGTTATATTGGACGTGTGCGTAAAAGAAGTGAACTTGTTGATGTACATGGTGTATCCCTCAACTTATTCAGGGTTTCCGAATGGTGCTCTTCATATATGACCAGTGATCTTTATTAATTCTTGTTCTTGAATGCCAATGCGAGTCATATTTGAAAGTGCTGTGCATCGACTGGAGTGGCTTGTAATTTTCTGTTTTTGACGTCCAGACCAGTGCAGTTTGAAATGTTGTCAAACAAAGAAACAAATGCTAGGGACGCGATAAAATTAAACAAATGCTAGGGACGCGATAAAATTAAACAAATGCTAGGGACGCGATACAATTGTGCGATAAGCAACCATGATTGGTTGAAAGACGTCCTTCCGTACCGTTTTATTGGTCAAAAGTAGTATGACGTAGACGTTTTGATTTATCTAGAGAAAATCAAAACTCGAGTGGGATTTAATTGACTATTACACTATTAGAAGAAAGTATATAAAAATTAGAAGTAACGAAGTACTCCAATACAATAAAATATTAATTGACTTACGAAAATACAACTGTCTTCAAATGTATTATTGTACCATCTCAACATTACAAATATTACGCTAGATGCATGCTAGATGGCAGTAGTGAGTTACAGTTGCATTCCACTTCAATTATCCGAATCCCAGTAATCAACGTCACTTGACAGATGATTTTCAATAAATCTTAGTATTAAACAATCTCTGATACGTGACTATACATAATATCATATAGCAGAAGTTCTTTTTATCCTCTCAGAGCAGAAGCTATAACATAACCTAACTAATATACACAAGTGTTAGAAAAGTTTTAATTAACGAGGATGACATAAAAATAAACATGAATAATTTTAAAAGGAATAATTATTGAATGTACAATTTTCAAATTTGAATGTGGTTGGTGGTTCAATTGATGTTATATTGGACGTGTGCGTAATAGAAGTGGAACTCGTTGATTTAGGCCTACATGGTGTATTCAACTTATTCAGAATGTCCGAATGAATAATTTTAAAAGGAATAATTATTGAATGTACAATTTTCAAATTTGAATGTGGTTGGTGGTTCAATTGACGTTATATTGGACGTGTGCGTAATAGAAGCGGAACTCGTTGATTTAGGCCTACATGGTGTATTCAACTTATTCAGAATGTCCGAATGAATAATTTTAAAAGGAATAATTATTGAATGTACAATTTTCAAATTTGAATGTGGTTGGTGGTTCAATTGATGTTATATTGGACGTGTGCGTAATAGAAGTGGAACTCGTTGATTTAGGCCTACATGGTGTATTCAACTTATTCAGAATGTCCGAATGAATAATTTTAAAAGGAATAATTATTGAATGTACAATTTTCAAATTTGAATGTGGTTGGTGGTTCAATTGACGTTATATTGGACGTGTGCGTAATAGAAGCGGAACTCGTTGATTTAGGCCTACATGGTGTATTCAACTTATTCAGAATGTCCGAATGAATAATTTTAAAAGGAATAATTATTGAATGTACAATTTTCAAATTTGAATGTGGTTGGTGGTTCAATTGATGTTATATTGGACGTGTGCGTAATAGAAGTGGAACTCGTTGATTTAGGCCTACATGGTGTATTCAACTTATTCAGAATGTCCGAATGAATAATTTTAAAAGGAATAATTATTGAATGTACAATTTTCAAATTTGAATGTGGTTGGTGGTTCAATTGACGTTATATTGGACGTGTGCGTAATAGAAGTGGAACTCGTTGATTTAGGCCTACATGGTGTATTCAACTTATTCAGAATGTCCGAATGAATAATTTTAAAAGGAATAATTATTGAATGTACAATTTTCAAATTTGAATGTGGTTGGTGGTTCAATTGATGTTATATTGGACGTGTGCGTAATAGAAGTGGAACTCGTTGATTTAGGCCTACATGGTGTATTCAACTTATTCAGGATTTCCGAATGGTGCTCTGCATTTATTTGTAAATCGGATTTCAGAATATGCATAGGTATGATCAGTGATTTTTATTAATTCTTGTTCTTGAATGCAAATGCGAGTCATATTTGAAACTGCTGTGCATCGACTAGAGTGGTTTGTAATTTATATATATATATATATATATATTTCACGTCCAGACCAGCGCAGTTTCAAATGTTGGCAAACAAAGAAACAAATGCTAGGGACGAGATAAAATTAAACAAATGCTAGGGACGCGATACAATTGTGCGATAAGCAACTATGATTGGTTGAAAGACGTCCTTCCATACCGTTTTATTGGTCAAAAGTAGTATGACGTAGTAAAAGTGTAATAGTCAAAGCAAAAAATGAAAAATAATTAATTTTGGATTTACATCAGTTGAGAAATAAGCTCTTCAATTATACAGTCTAAGACTTCCACTAGAGGCGCTGGTGACTGCTGCTAGAGCGATATAATCTCTGCTCTGCTGTTCGCTGGAGAGTTAACTGGATTAAGGTGAGGCCAGGCTGTGTTACATACCTTGCTTACGACAGAGTTCATTGCTGTATTAAAATCCCCTAATGGAAAAATAACCTTCCGCAAAGCAGAAAATGTGTTACAGTAACTGATATTATGGAAGTAGTTCGTTAACTCAGCAATGTTAGCGACGAAAGTTAGATTTCGTGGTTAGTTTTATTTAACAAGGTGAAATTCAGAGATTCACCGAGCTTGAATGATTATAATATAGTATATAGGCCTACGCGTATATTTCTATATTTTTGTTTTTACTAACATTTCTAATATTAACCTTGTCATACTTTTGGATTAACTGTTGAGAACCGGAAACACCGTTTGCTACCCTCTTCCACGACTGGAGTTCAATTATACTGCCGTAAAACACAAACAAATCACTATACTAGGTATAGGAGGGAAGAAAAGTAGTTCATCCATTTACGTAAACTAGGAAATATTGCGATTTTGAGTCTAATAATTTTCATTAGGTTTTTGTTTAATCAAAATACAGTACTGTATTAACAATAAGCGTTTTTACTCACGAACTGAGCTATCCATTCGGACGTATTTATTATGCAGTGTATATTATACTGTGTACAGCACATTAGTGTACAATATAGAGAATGAAGTTAAATTGAAAAATAATCATAATATGGATATTTAAACACATTTTGCAAAATAGTGGCCGTTCATTTCGATACAGGCTTCAGTTCTTTTGTGCATATTATCACACTATAGACTATTGTACCTAATTCCATTTACCAGGTTCGTACTTCGTACTTGAAACTGATGTTGAAATAATTTTGTACCTACTCTATAAAAGAGTACCTTACGTACTGTAAATTCAATCTTCATATCTGCCCGACCCGAAAATATAAAATTACTCGGACATGCTATCTACTGTCCGTCCAAGTGGTTACGTCGCAGCGTCGTAGAAAGGGGGGAAATCACGTGACAGTTAATTACTTAACGAGGCCCTTTTATTTAAGTTATTTTAAACAGTTGTATGGGTATAATATTACGTAGATGTCCAATTCCTAATAGAAATTAATGTTTTCAGAAAAGAGCTAAGACAGCCCAGCCACTAGCCTTTACAAAAGTGCGAGCAGGAGCGGGTGGGGGAAACCGGGATGCGACGTAGGCAAATGGACGACAGTACCTGTGCGAAAATATGATTCAATATTTGAAAGCTCTTTCGTCACTGGAAAACGCGAACGTATTTCTGGAACGTACTATACTCACTAGCTCAGTACTATTTACTTTGACTGCATAAGCGGCCTTGGTTCTGTGTGGAAGACGATTGGAAGTGAGGGAGTGAAGTACATTAAAAAACTCAGGTACAATAAAAATTGAAGTAAAAATAAAATGATGTCCCTGTATGTACATAAATGTGGAGCTAATTACTCCTTAACTGCTATGCTGGCCAGGACATACCATCCCTCCTGTACGGTCCCGAAGCCCCGACACTTGTAATGCATGGCCGTGCGTCCATTTCGATTCTGCTGATGTGTCAGTTAGCTTTTATATTAATAGTCCTGAAACGGACGTCGACGACTCCATGTCAAGTAAATGGACGTACATAACGTGCCTGGCCTTCTTATGACTTGTCCTCCAGCGTTCAATAGGGAGGAGGGAACTGTGGTAGCATTGTCACCATGACAGATGCGAATATTATCGCATATTGTAGATTTAAATGATGGTTGAAGTGTAGAAGAGATATTGAGTATTCAATCCGTGTCCTCAAAGTTAGGTACTGGTATGTCTATTATTTCAGAAGAGAAACACAAAAGGTTAATAAAAATGTAATTCATTAGATTTACTGTAGTTCAGTCGTTTTACTCTTTACGACTGTCTGAAAATAATATTAATACAGGGTGTTAAAAAGTATTAAATATTTTGAGAGGTGGTAGTGTTCACAAATCCTGAAAGTTGGGTCCCTGTATATCTATTAATGCAGAAGAGAAACATAAAATATTAATATAAATTCATTAGATATACGGTTTATTCTTTACGTCTGTCTGAAAATAACATTAATACAGGGTGTTGAAAACTATTCAGAATTGAGAGATGGTAGTGTTTACAAATCCTGAAAGTTGGGTCCCTGTATATTTATTATTTCAGAAGAGAAACACGAAAATTAATATAAATTCCTTAGATATATTTTAGTTCAGTCCTTTTACTCTTTATATCTCTCTGAAAATGATATTAATACAGAGTGTTAAAACGTATTCAGTATTTTAAGAGGTGGTAGTGTTCACAAGTCGTGAAAGTTGGGTCCCTGTATATTTATTATTTCAGAAGAGGAATACGAGAAATTTATATAAATTCATTAGATATACGGTAATTCAGTCGTTTTCTTTTTACATGTCTGAAAATAATATTAATACAGGGTGTTAAAAAGCATTCAGAATTGAGAGGTGGTAGTGTTCACAAATCCTGAAAGCTGGGTCCCTGTATATCTATTAATTCAGAAGAGAAACACAAAAGATTAATATAAATTCCTTAGATATACTTTAGTTCAGTCGTTTTAGTTTTTAAATCTCTCTGAAAATTATATTAATAGAGGGTGTTAAAAAGTATTCAATATTTTGAGAGATGGTAGTGTTCACAGGTCCTGTAAGTTGGGTCCCTGTATATCTATTAATTTAGAACAGAAACACAAAAGATTAATATAAATTCCTTAGATATACGATAGTTCAGTCGTTTTCTTCTTTACGTCTGCCTGAAAATTTTATTAGTACAGGGTGTTAAAAAGTATTCAATATTTTTGAGAGGTGGTAGTGTTCACAAGTCCTGAAAGTTGGGTGCCTGTATAGCTATTAATTTAGAAGAGAAACACAAACGATTAATATAAATTCCTTAGATATACGATAGTTCAGTCGTTTTGTTCTTTAAGTCTGCCTGAAAATTTTATTAGTACAGGGTGTTAAAACGTATTCAATATTTTGAGAGGTGGTAGTGTTCACAAATCCTGAAAGTTGGGTCCCTGTATATTTATTATTTCAGAAGAGAAACACGAAAATTAGTATAAATTCCTTAGATATATTTTAGTTCAGTCCTTTTACTCTTTATATCTCTCTGAAAATGATATTAATACAGAGTGTTAAAACGTATTCAGTATTTTAAGAGGTGGTAGTGTTCACAAGTCGTGAAAGTTGGGTCCCTGTATATTTATTATTTCAGAAGAGGAACACGAAAAATTAATATAAATTCATTAGATATACGGTAATTCAGTCGTTTTCTTTTTACATGTCTGAAAATAATATTAATACAGGGTGTTAAAAAGCATTCAGAATTGAGAAGTGGTAGTGTTCACAAATACTGAAAGCTGGGTCCCTGTATATCTATTAATTCAGAAGAGAAACACAAAAGATTAATATAAATTTCTTAGATATATTTTAGTTCAGTCGTTTTAGTTTTTACATCTCTCTGAAAATTATATTAATAGAGGGTGTTAAAAAATATTCAGTATTTTCAGAGATGGTAGTGTTCACAAGTCCTGAAAGTTGGGTCCCTGTATATCTATTAATTTAGAAGAGAAACACAAAAGATTAATATAAATTCCTTAGATATACGATAGTTCAGTCGTTTTCTTCTTTACGTCTGTCTGAAAATTTTATTAGTACAGGGTGTTAAAAAGTATTCAATATTTTGAGAGGTGGTAGTGTTCACAAGTCCTGAAAGTTGGGTGCCTGTATAGCTATTAATTTAGAAGAGAAACACAAAAGATTAATATAAATTCCTTAGATATACGACAGTTCAGTCGTTTTGTTCTTTAAGTCTGCCTGAAAATTTTATTAGTACAGGGTGTTAAAAGTATTCAATATTTTGAGAGGTGGTAGTGTTCACAAGTCCTGAAAGTTGGGTTCCTGTATAGCTATTAATTTAGAAGAGAAACAGAAAAGATTAATATAAATTCCTTAGATATACGATAGTTCAGTCGTTTTCTTCTTTACGTCTGCCTGAAAATTTTATTAGTACAGGGTTTTAAAAAGTATTCAATATTTTGAGAGGTGGTAGTGTTCACAAGTCCTGAAAGTTGGGTTCCTGTATAGCTATTAATTTAGAAGAGAAACACAAACGATTAATATAAATTCCTTAGATATACGATAGTTCAGTCGTTTTCTTCTTTAAGTCTGCCTGAAAATTTTATTAGTACAGGGTGTTAAAAAGTATTCAATATTTTGAGAGGTGGTAGTATTCACAAGTCCTAAAAGTTGGGTGCCTGTGTAGCTATTAATGCGGAAGAGAAACATGAAAGATTAATATAAATTCCTTAGATGTCATTGATTTATATATAGTTTTATTTTATTTCCTCTATATAACTATGTAATTACAGGGTAGAGATTTATGTAAATCCCACTAGAGTTTTGATTTTCTCTAGATAAATCAAAACCTCTAATGAGATTACTTTAGGTAAATATCCTTGAAATATATAACAGAGTGGCTGCGATGTTTAAAAGTCTCTGTTCATTTGAGGACGTTATCACGTACCTTGACACAAGCGTCAGTCTCAGCTTCTACAAGGGGATTCGTGACGCAGCAGGTTGCAAGTGTCCTCGCCCTTGGCACAAGACAGTCTCTGCCTCGGCGGCGTCTCGGGGCCGGGCATCGATTCCACCCGCCATCGAACACATTGTCCCTATCATATCGATAATAGCGGGTCAGCGAGCTTCACACCGATAACTGCGTGGCGGTCTATCAGTCGCTGCGTTGCCATGACAACCGTCTGTCGTTCTTACGAACAAGTGAAGCTATTACTTTATATATCGTGCAAATTACATAGTACTCCTTTCCTTGTAAATACTAGAGATACACACGGCCTTCTAGTATCTAAACAGCACTAGTCTTCAAGAGTTAGTTCACTGGTTACCATGCTACACTTTCGAGTTTCACAGGTTCAGACCAAACCGAAGGTGATTAATACTTATTTACTTACTTACTGGCTTTTAAGGAACCCGGAGGTTCATTGCCGCCCTCACATAAGCCCGCCATCGGTCCCTATCCTGAGCAAGATTAATCCAGTCTCCATCATATCCCACCTCACTGAAATCCATTTTAATATTATCCTCCCATCTACGTCTCGGCCTCCCTAAAGGTCTTTTTTCTTACGGCCTCCCAACTAATACTCTAAATGCATTTCTGGATTCTCCCATACGTGCTACATGCCCTGCCCATCTCAAACGTCTGGATTTAATGTTCCTAATTATGTCAGGTGAAGAATACAATGCGTGCAGTTCTGTGTTGTGCAACTTTCTCCATTCTCCTGTAACTTCATCCCTCTTAGCCCCAAATATTTCTTAAGCACCTTATTTTCAAACACCCTTAATCTCTGTTCCTCTCTCAAAGTGAGAGTCCAAGTTTCACAACCATAAAGAACAACCGGTAATATAACTGTTTTATAAATTCTAACTTTCAGATTTTTTGACAGCAGACTGGATGATAAAAGCTTCTCAACCGAATAATAATAGGAATTTCCCATATTTATCCTGCGTTTAATTTCCTCCCGAGTATCATTTATATTTGTTACTGTTGCTCCAAGATATTTGAACTTCTCCACTTCTTCAAAGGATAAATTTCCAATTTTTATATTTCCATTTCGTACAATATTCTCGTTACGAGACATAATCATATACTTTGTCTTTTCGGGATTTACTTCCAAACCTATCTCTTTACTTGCTTCGAGTAAAATTCCCGTGTTTTCCCTAATCGTTTGTGTATTTTCTCCTAACATATTCACGTCATCCGCATAGACAAGCAGCTGATGTAACCCGTTCAATTCCAAACCCTCTCTGTTATCCTGGACTTTCCTAATGGCATACTCTAGAGCAAAGTTAAAAAGTAAAGGTGATAGTGCATCTCCTTGCTTTAGCGCGCAGTGAATTGGAAAAGAATCAGATAGAAACTGACGAAGGTTTTTAATCAGGGAAATAAAATACTAACCATCATTAACTTACACTGATTATGAGCTGAGTAACACTTAACTTGTTTGGAACATCTGTTGGTTAACAATGAATTGTTGAACAGCTGTTAGCACTTTACATAATTAGTACAGTTTAATATTTCATTTAGTAATTGGCATTTACATTAGCACAAGACTGAAGTGTGCTCAGCTGTCACAGGCAAATGTTTGCATATTTTTTATGACATCGGTTTAATCCAAATCAAATTTTTTGTTTCGAGCCCGAGTTCAGGAGACTTGCAGGTCATTACTGAACACTAGAAATGAATACCAGTTGTTTCCACTTAAACTGATGATGACTTGAATTAATTAACACTTCATTTTTACAGAATAAACAGACACGAAGCTCGTTTTCTGATATCCAAAAAATTGTAAGTCCACTTTCTTATGTCCATTACATAAAAGTCTACTAAATTATGACCATAAATATATGTCGAATTAATTACTTATGCACATTATATTAGTACAAAACGCAAATTTTATGCCCACTATAGGAATGTCCATCTACAAAAAAAATTATGTCCATTTTACTTAACCAATTAGCTACTCGTCTTGCTTGCAGACTCTCCATCAGTCCTAAACAGATGGAAAAACTATTTTGGGCAACTACTAAATGTACATAGGCCAAATAGAAATGATCGGGACGAAATTGAAATACAAACTGCTGAGCCATTTATACCCGAACCCACGCTTTCAGAAGTGGAAATTGCGATAGAAAATCTGAAAAAGTACAAGTCTCCAGGTATCGATCAAATTCCAGCAGAACTAATACAAGAGGGTGGAAGTGTATTATATAGCGAAATTTATAAACTTGTACTTGCTATTTGGGAAAAGGAAAGTGTACCAGAACAATGGAAGGAGTCCATAATTTTACCTATTTTTAAAAAGGGGGACAAAACAAACTGTGGTAACTTTCGAGGAATATCACTTTTGTTGACGTCGTACAAAATTTTGTCCAATATCCTTTTGAGAAGATTAATTCCGTACGTAGATGAAATTATTGGGGACCATCAGTGCGGTTTTCGACGTAATAGATCGACTATTGATCAGATTTTTTGTATTCGACAGATAATGGAGAAAAAAATGGGAGTATAAGGGTACAGTACATCAGTCATTCATAGACTTCAAAAAGGCATATGATCGGTTAAGAGGGAAGTATTATATGATATTCTTATTGAATTTGGTATTCCCAAGAAACTAGTTCGATTAATTAAAATGTGTCTCAGTGAAACATACAGCAGAGTCCGTATAGGTCAGTTTCTATCTGATGCTTTTCCAATTCACTGCGGGCTAAAGCAGGAGATGCACCATCACCTTTACTTTTTAACTTCGCTTTAGAATATGCTATTAGGAAAGTTCAGGATAACAGGCAGGGTTTGGAATTGAACGGGTTACATCAGCTTCTTGTCTATGCGGATGACGTGAATATGTTAGGAGAAAATACACAAACGATTAGGGAAAACACGGAAATTTTACTTGAAGCAAGTAAAGCGATCGGTTTGGAAGTAAATCCCGAAAAGACAAAGTATATGGTTATGTCTCGTGACCAGAATATTGTACGAAATGGAAATATAAAAATTGGAGATTTATCCTTCGAAGAGGTGGAAAAATTCAAATATCTTGGAGCAACAGTAACAAATATAAATTACACTCGGGAGGAAATTAAACGCAGAATAGATATGGGAAATGCGTGTTATTATTCGGTTGAGAAGCTCTTATCATCCAGTCTGCTGTCAAAAATCTGAAAGTTAGAATTTATAAAACAGTTATATTACCGGTTGTTCTTTATGGTTGTGAAACTTGGACTCTCACTCTGAGAGAGGAACATAGGTTAAGGGTGTTTGAGAATAAGGTGCTTAGGAAAATATTTGGGGCTAAGCGGGATGAAGTTACAGGATAATGGAGAAAGTTACACAACGCAGAACTGCACGAATTGTATTCTTCACCTGACATAATTAGGAACTTAAAATCCAGACGTTTGAGATGGGCAGGGCATGTAGCACGTATGGGCGAATCCAGAAATTCATATAGAGTGTTAATTGGGAGACCGGAGGGAAAAAGACCTTTAGGAAGGCCGAGACGTAGATGGGAGGATAATATTAAAATGGATTTGAGGGAGGTGGGATATGATGATAGAGACTGGATTAATGTTGCTCAGGATAGGGACCGATTGCGGGCTTATGTGAGGGCGGCAATGAACCTTCGGGTTCCTTAAAAGCCATTTGTAAGTAAGTAAGTAAGTAAGTATTAGCTACTCGTCGATTGCAGCGATGTTTTACTACTTAATTAACTTATTATTCCCAGAACATGAATTTTACTAGCAATAGAAAAGTATTGGGAATAAATTTCAATAAGGAACAAAAAAATTTTCCTTCCCAGGCAGGATTCGAACCACGAAAGTCTTAGTTACCAGTCTATCGTGCTCTGGAGCAAACAAGGCTCTGAAATCAGCTACAAGGGTCGGTCCGGATTTTTTTTGCCATTACTATAGGGTAGAGTTGGGTAGTATCGGACATCGGGTAATATCGGACAGTGAGTTTCTTTCATCTACCATCAGATGATAGTACCTGAATGTCAGGTACTACGATCTCGTGGTAGATGAAAGAAATGCACTGTCCGATGTTACCCGATGTCCGATACTACCCAACTCTCCCCTACATATAAAATGTTCTGCAAAAAGCGGATATGTTCAAAAGTTTTTTTTTTCCAAGAAATCGTATAAAAGAGAACAGTAAAACTTTTATAAAAGTTGGTAGATATATGAGAAACCTATATAAAATATGTCAGATTATTTTATTTTATGAGAGATGTGAGGGACAGTTTTTCTCGTTTTCTGAAAAATTAATATTTTGGACTTGTCCGGTTTTTGCTATCAAACCTTCAATTGTCTAACCGCCAAACAATTTAGTTATTTAATAAATTTCACTGTTTATCTTATTTAACCTCTGCTTTTTTATAAACTTAAAATTCAATACAATATAAGAGAGGCCGCCCTTAGAAAACAAGACTAGACTCTCGAAATGCAGGTCTCCTTGGCATCAACCCCTTTGATTTGATTACCCCCTTTGATCTGATTACCTGGTTGGGTTTTTCCGAGGTTCCCCCCACCGAAAAGGCAAATGCCGGGTAATATTTTGGCGAATCCTCGGACCTCATCTCATCTCACTACATCTCTCCAAAATGTAAAAAAAATGTAAAAAAATTGTACAAAATTGTAAAAATTGTAGAAAATTACTAAACTGTAGAACTATAAAAATTTGTAAAAATTGTAATTGTAATATTGTAAAATGTTGACATGTTCCACATCTTAAAGCTTCATTGCTCATGTAAGATCTATGGAATAAAATAAATGAATGAATGAATGAATGAATGAATGAATGAATGAATCGCGTGGTTAGCACGGTGTAGATACACCACAGAGACGTCACAGTTCAAGTAGGAGATGAAAGAAAAACTTCCAGTCCTGTAGAACGATGGAAAATGTCCACCCCCATCTGGAATGGAACCCATTGACCGTTATTCACTGAGACGTAGCGAATAATCGACTGAAACATTGAATTAATTAACAGTAATAACTGTCAATTTTGTAATTAGCACAGTTCAATATTTGAATTAATTATTGGCGTTTGTATTAACACTGTATTAGCTGTCAAAGGCAAAGGTTTTCAAGTTTTGTTGGTTGTATCCAGATCAAATTTTATATAATACAAAATGAGCTTAGGATCCCTAGTTACAAAATATCACAGACATAATTATATTGACGTGTTATGTAGCTTCAGGGCATGAATAAATAAAAAGTAGCAAAATTACAAATCAGAATATAAACGAGATATAAATACATGTGAATGAGTTAGTTGGCAACTGAACTAGACAGTGGGCGACTGGATAATTATCATTAGTTACGGTACTGAATGCATAAATAAGCGGAAAGAAATATAAATGTACAGGGACATCATTTTATTTTTACTTCAATTTTTATTGTACCTGAGTTTTTGAATGTACTTCACTCCCACCCCTTCTACTAAGGAAGTTCCAACTCCACACAGAACCAAGACCGCAGATAGTGAGCAGTACTGAGTTACTGAGTATAGTACGTTCCAGAAATATGTTCGCGTTTTCCAGTGACGAAAGAGCTTTCAATATTGAATCATATTTTCGCACAGGTACTGTCCGTTTGCCTACGTCGCATCCCGATTTCTCCCACCTGCTTCTGCTCGCCCCTCTGTAATAGCTGGGCTGTCTTAGCTCTTTTCTGAAAACATTAATTTCTCTTAGGAATTGGAAGTTTACGTAATATTATACAGCTGTTTAATTTAACTTAAATAAAAGGGCTTCGTTAAGTAATTAACTGTCACGTGATTTCCTCCTTTCTACAATCCTGCGGCATAACCACTTGGACGGACAGTAGATAGCATGTCTGAGTAATTTTATATTTTCGGGTCGGGCAGAAGTGAAGATTGAATTCACAGTACGTAGAGTAGGTACATAATTATTTCAACATGAGTTACTAGTACGAAGGACGAAACTGGTAATTGGAATTAGATGCAATAGTCTATAGTGCGATAATATGCACAAAAGAACTGAAGCCTGTATCGAAATGAACGGCCACCATTTTCAAAATTGTGTTTAAATATTCATATTATGATTATTTTTTAATTTAACTTCTTTCTCTATATTGTACGCTAATGTGCTGTAGACAGTATACACTGCATAATGAATACGTTCGCATGGATAACTCACTTCGTGAGTAAAAACACTCATTCTTAATACAGTACTGTACTTCGATTAAAGAAAAACCTAACGAAAATTATCAAACTCAAAATCGCGATATTTCCTAGTTTACGTAAATGGATGAACTACTTTTCTTCCTTCCGATACCTAGTAGAGTGATTTGTGTTTTACGCCAGTATTATCGAACTCCAGTCTTGGAGGGGGAGCAAGCGGTGTTTCCGGTTCTCTAAAGGTATAGACAGGTTAATATTAAAAATGTTAGTAAAATAAAATGATGTCCCTGTATAAACTGAAGACTGGAATTAAAATTAAAATTAAGATAATGAATAAAAGATTAGATAAATATATGGACATGCAAATGGGTGAATTGGTAAATGAATATGTGAACTGGATGAATGAATTGACGAATACATTAATAAAGGAATGGAGAAAGGCATGGACGACTGAAGAAGTAAACTACTGGATTAATTGGTCTATGGATAAGTAGACAAATGGATTGATAAAAGAGTAGAGAAATAGATGGATGGAACAGTTGAGAAATTGATTGAAGAGTAGAGAAATAGATGGGTAGAAGAGTAGAGAAATAGATGGGTAGAAGAGTAGAGAAATGGATGGAAGGAACATTAGAGAAATGGATGGGTGGAAGAGTAGAGAAATGGATTGAAGGAAGAGTAGGAAAATGGATGGAAGGAAGAATGGACAAATGGATGGATGGAAGAGTGGACAAATGGATGGATGGAAGAGTAGAAAAGTGGATGGATGGAAGAGTAGAGAAATGGATGGAAGGAAGAGTAAAGAAATGTATGGACGGAAGAGCAGACAAGTGGATGGATGGAAGAGTAGAGAAATGGATGGAAGAGTAGAGAAATGGATGGAAGAGTAGAGAAATGGATGGAAGAGTAGAGAAATGGATGGGTAGAAGAGTAGAGATATGGATGGAAGGAACATTAGAGAAATGGATGGGTGGAAGAGTAGAGAAATGGATTGAAGGAAAAGTAGACAAATGGCTGGATGGAAGAGTAGAAAAATGGATGGAAGGAAGAATGGACAAATGGATGGATGGAAGAGTAGACAAATGAATGGATGGAAGAGTAGAGAAATAGATGGAAGGAAGAGTAAAGAAATGGATGGAAGAAAGAGTAGACAAATGGATGGATGGAAGAGTAGAGAAATGGATGGAAGAGTAGAGAAATGGATGGAAGAGTAGAGAAGTGGATGGAAGAGTAGAGAAATGGATGGAAGAGTAGAGAAATGGATGGGTGAAAGAGTAGAGAAATGGATGGGTGAAAGAGTAGAGAAATGGATGGGTGGAAGAGTAGAGAAATGGATGGGTGGAAGAGTAGAGAAATGGATGGGTGGAAGAGTAGAGAAATGGATGGGTGGAAGAGTAGAGAAATGGATGGAAGAAAGAGTAGAGAAATGGATCGAAGGAAGAGTAGACAAATGGATGGAAGAGTAGAGAAATGATGGATGGAAGAGTAGAGAAATGGATGGGTGGAAGAGTAGAGAAATAGATGGAAGAGTAGAGAAATGGATGGGTGGAAGAGTAGAGAAATGGATGGGTGGAAGAGTAGAGAAATGGATGGAAGGAAGAATGGACAAATGGATGGATGGAAGAGTAGACAAATGAATGGATGGAAGAGTAGAGAAATGGACGGAAGGAAGAGTAAAGAAATGGATGGAAGGAAGAGTAGACAAATGGATGGATGGAAGAGTAGACAAATGGATGGAAGAGTAGAGAAGTGGATGGAACAGTAGAGAAGTAGATGGAAGAGTAGAGAAATGGATGGAAGAGTGGAGAAATGGATGGAAGGAAGAGTAGACAAATGGATGGATGGAAGAGTAGAGAAATGGATGGAAGAGTAGAGAAGTGGATGGAAGAGTAGAGAAATGAATGGAAGAGTAGAGAAATGGATGGAAGGAAGAGTAGACAAATGGATGGATGGAAGAGTAGACAAATGATGGGTGGAAGAGTGGAGAAATGGATGGGTGGAAGAGTAGAGAAATGGATGGGTGGAAGAGTAGAGAAGTGGATGGAAGCGTAGAGAAATGGATGGAAGGAAGAGTAGACAAATGGATGAATGGAAGAGTGGACAAATGATGGGTGGAAGAGTAGAGAAATGGATGGGTGGAAGAGTAGAGAAATGGATGGGTGGAAGAGTAGAGAAATGGATGGGTGGAAGAGTAGAGAAATGGATGGAAGAAAGAGTAGAGAAATGGATCGAAGGAAGAGTAGACAAATGGATGGAAGAGTAGAGAAATGATGGGTGGAAGAGTAGAGAAATGGATGGGTGGAAGAGTAGAGAAATAGATGGAAGAGTAGAGAAATGGATGGAAGGAAGACTAGACAAATGAATGGATGGAAGAGTAGAGAAATGGATGGAAGGAAGAATGGACAAATGGATGGATGGAAGAGTAGACAAATGAATGGATGGAAGAGTAGAGAAATGGATGGAAGGAAGAGTAAAGAAATGGATGGAAGGAAGAGTAGACAAATGGATGGATGGTAGAGTAGACAAATGGATGGAAGAGTAGAGAAGTGGATGGAACAGTAGAGAAGTAGATGGAAGAGTAGAGAAATGGATGGAAGAGTGGAGAAATGGATGGAAGGAAGAGTAGACAAATGGATGGATGGAAGAGTAGAGAAATGGATGGAAGAGTAGAGAAGTGGATGGAAGAGTAGAGAAATGAATGGAAGAGTAGAGAAATGGATGGAAGGAAGAGTAGACAAATGGATGGATGGAAGAGTAGACAAATGATGGGTGGAAGAGTGGAGAAATGGATGGGTGGAAGAGTAGAGAAATGGAGGGGTGGAAGAGTAGAGAAGTGGATGGAAGCGTAGAGAAATGGATGGAAGGAAGAGTAGACAAATGGATGGATGGAAGAGTAGACAAATGATGGGTGGAAGAGTGGAGAAATGGATGGGTGGAAGAGTAGAGAAATGGATGGAAGGAAGAGTAGACAAATGATGGGTGGAAGAGTAGAGAAATGGATGGGTGGAAGAGTAGAGAAATGGATGGGTGGAAGAGTAGAGAAATGGATGGAAGAGTAGAGAAATGATTGGAAGGAAGAGTAGACAAATGGATGGATGGAAGAATAGAGAAATGGATGGAAAAGTACAGACTCTAATTATAGCGACATTAATGCCTTCTAATGAAGCATTTTCATGCCCCGTGTACTGTTTACCGTGCCGTGAAACATAAAATAATTATAGGATTTATTTACTCATATTAATAGTACAGGATTGGTATGGCTTCGAAGCTATGCTTGGTTACGAGTTACTCCCCCGTCTAACTAACAACTGATAATTAATATTTCCCTTTGCAATACGGTTGGTAGCCTGTTGCCGTCACGGATTTCCATTACGTTTCCTAGTAACGGCTCCTTGTTTTGTAATATGTCAAATATCATAATATAATCCGTTTCAACTCCAGCAAACAAGTGCTGCAGATATTTGATGCAAAGAATTAGGTTCGCGGGCATTACTGGATTGTGACGTCGCATTAGGGCTACGATGTAATTGGGGTGCGACGCAAATTTAATGATCCGGCGAGCGTTTGAATCTAGTTTGCAGCGCTGTTGAACCCGCTCGCTATCCTCTCTTCATGGCTGGGTTGTCCTGCGTCGCAGTCTGGAGTCCGCGATGTCGAGTGGGACGCCAAATAATGGCACACTTCCTGTGCTGCAATTACGGCAAACTCGGCTGCACTCCAGCTTTTCACTTTATACGTGTTTAACTGGTCATAAAACTGACCAAATGCGCTGCAATCTTTGAGACTCTGCTTTCCTTTCTGGACTTCTTCAAACTGACACCAGACGGACACACGGCTGCATTCCAGAGAGTAGAAACAAACATGGCGCACAGTGGGTCAGAACGCAGATAATAATAATAATAATAATAATAATAATAATAATAATAATAATAATAATAATGATGATGATTTATTTAACCTGGCAGACTTAAGGCCATACGGCCTTCTCTAACACTCAACCAGGAGTAAAACTGCGTTACAAAAACACTACAAATCTACAAAGTACACTACAATTTTACACACAAAATTGAATAAGATAATAATAATAATAATAATAATAATAATAATAATAATAATAAAATGTAAACAACAAGTAAGAAGAAATCAGACATAATATATAACATAGAGATAGAAAGAAAAAAGCATAATAAAATGTGAACAGCAGGTCAAAATAAATGAGGCATACAAAGTATAAAAAATAAGGCAATTATTGATAATAATAATAATAATAATAATAATAATAATAATAATAATAATAAACAATAATAGGCCTAATAGTAATAATAATGCTAATAGTAATATATAGCGAAATTTATAAACTTGTACTTGCTATTTGGGAAAAGGAAATTGTACCAGAACAATGGAAGGAGTCCATAATTTTACCTATTTTTAAAAGGGGGACAAAACCAACTGTGGTAACTTTCGAGGAATATCACTTTTGTTGACGTCGTACAAAATTTTGTCCAATATCCTTTTGAGAAGATTAACTCCGTACGTAGATGAAATTATTGGGGATCATCAGTGCGGTTTTAGGCATAATAGATCGAGTATTGATCAGATTTTTTGCATTCGACAGATAATGGAGAAAAAATGGGAGTATAAGGGTACAGCACATCAGTTATTTATAGACTTCAAAAAGGCATATGACTCGGTTAAGAGGGAAGTATTATATGATATTCTTATTGAATTTGGTATTCCCAAGAAACTAGCTCGATTAATTAAAACGTGTCTCAGTGAAGCGTACAATAGAGTCCGTATAGGTCAGTTTCTATCTGATGCTTTTCCAATTCATTGCGGGCTAAAGCAGGGAGATGCACTATCACCTTTACTTTTTAACTTCGCTTTAGAATATGCATTAGGAAAGTTCAGGATAACAGGCAGGGTTTGGAATTGAACGGGTTACATCAGCTTCTTGTCTATGCGGATGACGTGAATATGTTAGGAGAAAATACACAAACGATTAGGAAAACACGGAAATTTTACTTGAAGCAAGTAAAGCGATCGGTTTGGAAGTAAATCCCGAAAATACAAAGTATATGATTATGTCTCGTGACCAGAATATTGTACGAAATGGAAATATAAAAATTGGAGATTTATCCTTCGAAGAGATAGAAAAATTCAAATATCTTGGAGCAACAGTAACAAATATAAATGACACTCGGAGGAAATTAAAGGCAGAATAAATATGGGAAATGCGTGTTATTATTCGGTTGAGAAGCTCTTATCATCCAGTCAGCTGTCAAAAAATCTGAAAGTTAGAATTTATAAAACAGTTATATTACCGGTTCTTCTGTATGGTTGTGAAACTTGGACTCTCACTCAGAGAGAGGAACATAGGTTCAGGGTGTTTGAGAATAAGGTGCTTAGGAAAATATTTGGGGCTAAGAGGGATGAAGTTACAGGAGAATGGAGAAAGTTACACAACGCAGAACTGCACGCATTGTATTCTTCACCTGACATAATTACGAACATTATACTCAGACGTTTGAGATGGGCAGGGCATGTAGCACGTATGGGCGAATCCAGAAATGCATATAGTGTGTTAGTTGGGAGACCGGAGGGAAAAAGACCTTTAGGGAGGCCGAGACGTAGATGGGGAGATAATATTAAAATAGATTTGAGGGAGGTGGGATATGATGATAGAGACTGTATTAATCTTGCACAGGATAGGGACCGATGGCGGGCTTATGTGAGGGCGGCAATGAACCTTCGGGTTCCTTAAAAGCCATTTGTAAGTAAGTAAGTAGTAATAAAATAGTGCAGTACAAAGCATACAATGAATACAATATTTTTAAGTACACACAGTAAGGAAAATTATGATTATATGTAGCTCAACTTATCACATTATAGATAAACCATTATCGGAAAATATGAAAACAAAAATATAAAATAAGTTAAATATTACTAGAACATAAAAAATTGTGAATACGTGGAAACATGCAATACAACACTTGTCATAATAGTAAGTTAGTTTGGCAACTCGTCATAAGATAATTTTCTAACTTGGATTTGAAAGATTTCAATGTTCGGCAGCCCTTGACTTCAGGCGTCACAGAGTTCCAGTGACGAGGGGTAGCAACAGTGAAAGTTGAGGAATGCAGAGATGATGTGTGAAGTGGATACAGGATGTTAAAAAAGTACCCAACATTTTAGGAGGTGATAGTATGCATCAAAACAAGAAAATAATGTTAAATAAACATGGGTCCTACAACACATTCTTTCTGAGATCTGAACACTTGTTCATAGGAGGTGCTCAATGTGACGTCCATTCATGGCAATGCAATCCTCTGCCGTTCGGCGTAAGGAATCACGCACTCTTTGAAATTTGTTTTAATATGTTAATAAGAAAGTCCTGATAACGAGCCCCAGTTAATCTCTGTGGTAGCACGTATGGCCCTATTAATCTATCGCCAAGAACGCCTGCCCATAAGTTGATTGAGAATCGGTGCTGATGCCTTGTTTCTTCAACTGCATGGGGATTTTTATAATCCTACACATGCTGATTACGAAAATTCACATCATCATCATCATCTTCATCTTCATCATCTTCATCTTCATCTTCATCTTCATCTTCATCTTCATCTTCATCTTCATCTTCATCTTCATCATCATCATCTCTGCTGAACCCCGCTCATATCCGCAACCAGACTTTTGTTTTCAGTATTCCTTGCCACGTATAAGTATGCCATGCCAGGGGTGTCAACTGCAGTATGATTATCTGATAGTCTGCTTTATTTAGGGCAGAGAAATGCGTTGCCATAAATGGACGTCACATTGAGCACCTCCTATGAACAAGTGTTCATATCTCAGAAAGTATGTGTTGTAGGATCCATGTTTATTAGACATTTTTTCTTGTTTTGGTGCATACTATCACCTCCTAAAATATTGGATACTTTGTTTTTGAACACTCTGTATAGCTGTATGAAATTAAGAACTTCTCTTATAGATAATTATTTAGTTGCTTATTTAACGACGCTGTATCTACTACGAAGTTATTTACCGTCGATGAGATTTGTGATAGCGAGATGAGGCCGAGGATTCGCTATAGATTACCTGGCATTCGCCTTACGATTGGAGAAAACCTCGAAAAAACCCAACCTGGTAGTCAGCCCAAGCGGGGCTCGATCCCGCGCCTGAGCGCAACTTCAGATTTGCAGGCAAGTGCCTTAACCGACTGAGCCACGCCGTGGTTCTCATAGATAATAGATTTTATGGAAATTCGTAAAGAAGTTACAGGTATCAAATATATATATATATATAATATTATATTTTATTTATTTTACTACGCTTTATCAACATCAGGTATCAAATATACATATATATATATTATTTATTCTACGACGCTTTATCAACATCTAAGGTTATTTAGCATCTGAATGTGATTAAGATGATAATGCCGGTAAAATGAGTCCGGGGTCCAACACCGAAAGTTACCCAGCATATCAAATATACCGTATCTTTAGTGTACAAATTCTGATTAAAACACACCCTAATCAAATTCTCAACACACAGATCAATTTCAGAACACACACACTATTTGACACTACTCTTCATCACACGAACGCACCCACACAACAGGCAGCTAAGTTGAGGTACCGCCGAGATCTAGTAGGCTCTGAGGGTGGAGTCCAGTAGCACCGAAACAGCTGTAAGCCACACATGCTTACATAATTAACACGAGTAAGATCGCCATTTAATCAATTATTTATATCAATCTCTTGTCTCTCGATATCAATAAAAGCCATAAGTAACTAAATACAGTATGTAGTTAAAATTATTTCCTGTGACATTTTTGTTCTATGTTCGAAAATCCGAACGAATCGATACTCCGAACAGGGCTGAACATCAATTAGTCCGGATTATCGACGCTGTACTGAATATCATTCTCACCTCTTCATATAATTTTTAACCAAGAAATATGTAACTCCCTCTTAATGAAACTGAGAAGTGGCAGATGAGTAAGTAAACTGAAAATACTGAAGGGCAAACATGTGTAGTTAATTTTATGCTGGAAAATATATTTAATTTCCTTATTTCCTTCTGTCAGATGCGTTTCCAATTCACTACGGGCTAAAGCAAGGAGATGCACTATCACCTTTACTTTTTAACTTTGCTCTAGAGTATGCCATTAGGAAAGTCCAGGATAACAGAGAGGGTTTGGAATTGAACGGGTTACATCAGCTGCTTGTCTATGCGGATGACGTGACTATGTTAGGAGAAAATCCACAAACGATTAGGGAAAACACGGGAATTTTACTTGAAGGAAGTAAAGAGATAGGTTTGGAAGTAAACCCCGAAAAGACAAAGTATATGATTATGTCTCGTGACGAGAATATTGTACGAAATGCAAATATAAAAATTGGAAATTTATCTTTTGAAGAAGTGGAGAAGTTCAAATATCTTGGAGCAACAGTAACACATATAAATGATACTCGGGAGGAAATTAAACACAGAATAAATATGGGAAATGCCTGTTATTATTCGGTTGAGAAGCTTTTATCATCCAGTCTGCTGTCAAAAAGTCTGAAAGTTAGAATTTATAAAACAATTATATTACCGGTTGTTCTTTATGGTTGTGAAACTTGGAGTCTCACTTTGAGAGAGGAACCTAGGTTAAGGGTGTTTGAGAATAAGGTGCTTAGGAAAATATTTGGGGCTAAGAGGGATGAAGTTACAGGAGAATGGAGAAAGTTACACAAAGCAGAAGTTCACGCGTTGTATTCTTCACCTGACATAATTAGGAACATTAAATCCAGACGTTTGAGATGGGCAGGGCATGTAGCACGAATGGGCGAATCCAGAAATGCATATAGCGTGTTAGTTGGGAGGCCGGAGGGGAAAAAACCTTTAGGGAGGCCGAGAGGTAGATGGGAAGATAATAATACAATGGATTTGAGGGAGGTGGGATATGATGATAGAGAATGGATTAATTTTGTTCCGGATAGGGAACGATAGCGGGCTTATGTGAGGGCGGCAATGAACCTCCGGGTTCCTTAAAAGCCAGTAAGTAAGTATGTAAGTAAGTATATACATGCATCTCTAGTTCATTATAACTGCAGACGGTTTTGTTGTTGTACACGAGGCGATGTTTTCGGTCGTTATTCTCCAATCACTTTATGACATGGACGAACATGTCTTGGAGGAACATCGCTTCATAAACTTCCTTGAAGTGTGAGCTTGATCTCGAACTTGTTTGTACAAGAAACAGAACAGCGATCTGGCCAGCAAGTTCTGGTCGTGTTGGCACGGATCTGAATGCAGCTTGCACTACATCCGGCCAGCCGGCGCGGTGTGGATTATGACGGCACAGCGAGCTGGAAAACTTGTGCTATCAACTCCCACGGTTCATCACAGTAATTGCTGGGGCGTCATCAAGTTTCACCTGCCGCGGGTGGATTCATAATTATATTCACTAATCTTGCTCTATACTCCTTGTTACATGATTTTCCTTGCATAACGACTACAGAAGATGACGGCTGCTTCTGTAATAACTTGTATAAAATACACTTTTATTAGACTCACTCTTCGACTTATTCACTCATTAACACGTTCACAAAACAAGTCGCTAGTACTCAAAAAGTTCACTGACTCCTAGCCTCCAGAGACCACTATCCGCTAAACACAAGAATTTTCTGACCCGAAGATACAAAAAACCTTTATCTTGTTGAGTCCAGAATCACACTACTCCGTCACTCTAGAAATTGATATTGACTCATATATCCCAGAAATCACAGTGACTAGTTCACTCCAGATATCACAGTGACTTTCACTCCACAAATCACAGTGATTAGTTCACTCCGGGAATCACAGTGATTAGTTCACTCCGGGAATCACAGTGATTAGTTCACTCCGGGTATCACAGTGACTAGTTCATTTCGGTAATCACAGTGACTAGTTTACTCCAGAAATCACAGTGACTTTCACTGCACAAATCACAGTGACTAGTTCACTCCTGGAATCACAGTGATTAGTTCACTTCGGGAGTCAAAATGGCAACTTCACTTCGGGAATCACAGTGACTGGTTTGCTCCAGAAATCACAGTGCCTAGTTTACTCCGGGAATCAGTGATTAGTTCTTGCGGTAATCACAGTGACTATTTCACTCCGGAAATCAGTGACTGGTTCGCTCCGGAAACAGTGATTAGTTTACTCCGGGAATCACAGTGATTAGTTTACTCCAGAAATCACAGTGATTAGTTCGCTCCGGGAATCACAGTGATTAGTTTATTCCGAAAATGAGTGACTAGTTTACACCGAAAATGACAGTGACTTGTTTACTCCGGGCTTCACAGTGACTAGTTCGCCCCAGAATATCACAGTGACTAGTTCGCTCTGGGAATTAGTGACTAGTTCATTCCGGTATCACTGTGACTAGTTAGCTCCGGAAATCACAGTGACTAGTTCATTCCGGTAATCACAGTGACTATTTCGCTCCGGTAATCAGTGACTAGTTCGCTCCGGAAATCACAGTGATTAGTTCGCTCCGGGAATCACAGTGATTAGTTTACTCCGGAAATCACAGTGTCTAGTTTACTCCGGAAATCACAGTGACTAGTTTACTCCGGGATTCACAGTGACTAGTTCTCTCCGGAAATCACAGTGACTAGTTCGCTCTGGGAATTAGTGACTAGTTCATTCCGGTATCACTGTGACTAGTTAGCTCCGGAAATCACAGTGACTAGTTCGCTCCGGTAATCAGTGACTAGTTCGCTCCGGTGATCAGTCCACTCCAGGAATCACAGTGACTCGTTCACGAGTATTTACTTTATTAAATTCAAAATTAATTTTATGGAGTTATATAGTCTACATCTTCGACGATATAAAGATTGGGTTTTCATATTCCCTGTAGGTTAGTAAATTGATATCAACTTTTAGCTTTATAGGCCTATCTGTGGAAGAAACTTTAAGATATATCTAAATTAGACCAAGTCATAAATTGAAATGTTGTACCATACAGACACAATAGCAGCAGGATATCTGAAAGTTTTTCTCTCGTTTTCTTAAAAGTGTTTTTTTTTTCAAAATTATTTAAATCGTACATTGTAAAATTTTGAAAGACAGAATCCAGAAAGGGATAGTAGCCCTATAACAAGGGGTGCTGTTTACAGCCACAAGATTAATTTATTTATATACATATAAAAACTATTTCCACGTATTTAAATCTTGTTTATTCTTTTCTTTCTTTTAGAAGTCATCCCTAAAACAAAATAATTTATTTATTCGTCTATAAAACTGCACAAATGATTTACAATTAACAAAGAATAAAATTAAAAGTTATTTAAATGTATCCTGGAATATGATGTATCAATATGAAATTTTCCGTGACCCTTTTTGTTAGTACGATCAACGAACTGTAGCTCAAACTTTATTCTATTTTTAAGAGAAATTTAGAAAAAAATTGAATGAAACATTTCTTAAAATTAAAGGGAATACTAAAAATATTAAAGATCTTCGGAGTAATTTTTGAAGATCAGTTCGGTACTAAACACAAAATAAAAATTTGGATATTTCACAATTCCAACTTTTTTATGTAAACAACAATTCTTCCTTTAGATTGATATCAATCTTCAGACATTAAGCATATAAAATTTCATACAAATTACACAAGGATATGGAGGAATAAAATTTGCAAAGCATAAATTTTCAACGTTGGAAGATGTATTCATTCGTTCATAGTGTTCTGCCCAAGGGTGGGTCTTTCACTGCAAACCCAGCATTTTCCAGTCTTTCCTATTTTCTGCCTTCCTCTTAGTCTTCGCAGTTGATCCATTTATCTTAACGTCGTCTATCATCTGATATCTTCTTCTGCCCCAAACTTCTCCCCCGTTCACCATTCCTTCCAGTACTTCCTTCAGTAGGCAGTTTCTTCTCAGCCAGTGACCTAGTCAATATCTTTTTCTCTTCCTGATCAGGATATATATATATATATTTTTTGTTCACGAAGAAATACACATTTTGAAGATGCCATGTAATGCCATTTATGAACGTAATAAGACGAAAATCCCGCTTAACATTCTGATCTATCTACTTACTGTCACCCTGTAGTTATAAAACTCGGCCTTAAAAGTTACACCTTTTCATGATGATGAATGTAACTTCAATGTCGACGTTACGTAAGAGATCTCTATTGCCACGACTCTTGGAAATTCTTATAAAGACAAGAAATGTATCGAAACTTATTAGTAAAAATTATATCATTATTAGTATTGGAATCCCCTCCTGAGCACGAGTCTTACTCATTCAGGAGTGGCTAGTTTATCTTACATTGTATTTATTAACTTGTATTCATTTCAGACTTACTAGCAATAAATAGATAGATAGGTAGGTAGGTAGGTAGATAGATAGATAGATAGATAGATAGATAGATAGGTAGATAGGTAGATAGGTAGATAGGTAGATAGGTAGATAGATAGGTAGATAGATATATAGATAGATATAGGTAGATATAGGTAGATAGGTAGATATAGGTAGATAGGTAGATATAGGTAGATAGATAGATATAGGTAGGTGGGTAGATAGATAGATATAGGTAGGTGGGTAGATAGATAGATATAGGTAGGTGGGTAGATAGATAGATATAGGTAGGTGGGTAGATAGATAGATATAGGTAGGTGGGTAGATAGATAGATATAGGTAGGTGGGTAGATAGATAGATATAGGTAGGTGGGTAGATAGATAGATATAGGTAGGTAGGTAGATAGATAGATATAGGTAGATATATATATATATAGATAGATAGGTAGGTAGATAGATATAGATAGGTAGGTAGATAGATATAGATAGGTAGATATAGCTAGATAGATATAGATAGATAGAGATAGAGATAGGTAGGTAGGTAGATTTTATTTATTTTAGTACGTTATTTTACGACGCTTTATTAACAGCTTTGGTTATTTAGCGTCTGAATGAGATGAAGGTGATAATGCCAGTGAAATGAGTCCGGGGTCCAACACCGTAAGTTACCCAGCATTTGCTCATATTGGGTTGAGGGAAAACCCCGGAAAAAACCTCAACCAGGTAACTTGTCCCGACCGGGAATCGAACCGGGCCATCTGGTTTCGCGGCTAGACGTGCTAACCGTTACTCCACAGGCGTGGACTAGTAGGTAGATAGATAGATAGGTAGGTAGGTAGATAGGTAGGTAGGTAGGTAGATAGGTAGGTAGATAGATGGAGATAGATAGGTAGGTAGATAGATGGAGATATATATATATATATATATATATATATAGATAGATAGATAGATAGATAGATAGATAGATAGATAGATAGATAGATAGATAGATAGATAGATAGATAGATAGATAGATAGATAGATTAATTAATTTCAGATGTAATAAACTTATTTTTGGTCTGGCACTCGAATAAATTCACTTTTCTTCAAAATAATTTCATCATTTTATCATCCGACACTTGACGTAGTCCTGTGCAAACCCTGAGGGATCTATCACACTTAAGAGTGTTTTCTGTAACGTCCGTCAGAAACGAAATTTTCGTAGCTATAGTAACGAGTGAACATAGGACTGTTGGGATTGTTTATTTTTAACTAGTAAATATAAAAACAAACACTCAATCGCCAGATGCAAACTGTCATTATATCACGTTATACTTACAACAATGGAGGCTGTCTCCTCTCCGTAAACAAAAGCGAAAATTAAACTGGAACAAAAACACTTATCGATGAAAGCCTTGCCTCGAATGCCGTATTAATTGAAGCCTCCGGCATTGTTGCGAGTAAATAGAGCACTTCACGTCCTACAAAAGTTGAATGCGACAGTGCGTCGGCTTTTGTTTTTTCAGCGGTTCATTAGTTGTTTGCGTAGGTTTTGTCGACGCAGGAGTATACGCTTTTCGAGATGTTTTATCAGGTTTTAAAGCGTGCTTATTTGTTTATTTCAGTTATTTGGAACGATTAGCGAGGTATTGAACCGACTATTTCTGTGTTTTTGTTCAGCTGCTACCAACATGCTACATTTGTTTTGTCTTAATCCAGATTATACAGGGAGTAAAGGAAATAGTCGTACATCCATATACGAAGAGAAAATTCAAGTCAAAAATACTGGATGGCCTAGAAGACAGTACCTATTATTGCACTTAGGTTATACAGGGTGCTTCAAATGCGATGGTAAGAAATTTAGGGATGAGAAGTAAAAACGAAGATAAACAAAACAAGTTCCAGTAAATATAGGTTCGGAAATTAGCCGTTTACAAGGTAATGCCATTTTGTGCTGCTAGGGGCCCTCTGAATACTAAGTACTGATTCTGACAAAAGTAGTGACAGTTTTATTTAATTTATCAATCATGAGACAGCACAGTTGATAATTTTAGTTTCAACACCAAAGAAATGTGATTGAACATACAGGGACATCATTTTATTTTTAGTTCAATTTTTATTCTACCTGAGTTTTTTAATGTACTTCACTCCCACCCCTTCTACTAATGAAGTTCCAATTGTCCTCCACACAGAACCAAGGCCGCGTAAAGTAAACAGCACTGAGTTAGTGAGTATAATACGTTCCAGAAATATGTTCGCGTTTTCCAGTGACGAAAAAGTTTTCAATATTGAATCATATTTTCGCACAGGTACTGACCGTTTGCCTACGTCGCATCCCGATTTCCCCCACCTGCTTCTGCTCGCCCCTCTGTAAAATCTGGGCTGCCTTAGCTTTTTTCTGAGGACATTAATTTCTGTTAGGAATTGGACATTTACATAATATCATACAACTGTTTAAAATAACTTAAATAAAAGGGCCTCGTTAAGTAATTAACTGTCACGTGATTTCCCCCCTTTCTACGATCCTGCGGCATAACCACTTGACGGACAGTAGATAGCATGTCTGAGTAATTTTATCTGTGCGGGTCGGGCAGAAGTGAAGATTGAATTTACAGTACGTAAGGTACTCTTTGATAGAGTAGGTACATGGGTTACTAGTACGAAGGACGAAACCGGCAAATGGAATTAGATGCAATAGTCTATAGTGCAATAATATGCACAAAAGAACTGAAGCCTGTATCGAAATGAAAGGCTACCATTTTCAAAAATGTCTTGAAATATTCATATTATGATTATTTTTGAATTTAACTTCATTCTCTATATTGTACGCTAATATGCTGTAGACAGTATAACATACACTGCATAATGAATACGTTCGCATGGTTAACTCAGTTCGTGAGTAAAAACATTTATTCTTAATACAGTACTGTATTTTGATTAAACAAAAACCTAATGAAAATTATCAAACTCAAAATCGCGATATTTCCTAGTTTACGTAAATGAATGAACTACTTTTCTTCCCTCCTATACCCAGTAGAGTGATTTGTTTGTGTTTTACGCCAGTATCATCTAACTACAGTCTTGGAAGTGGGGTAGCAAACTGTGTTTTCGGTTCTCTAAAGGTATAGCCAGGTTAATATTAAAAATGTTAGTAAAAATAAAATGATGACCCTGTACAAAAAATAAACTTTATTTTCTTTGAATAACAGTAAAACTTGTGGATAAACACTATGAACAAGCTAACTTGAGAATTCTACAGAAGGTGTTCAAAATGCTGGCCATGCATTGGAATGCATCTGTATAGTCTTCTCTGCGGGTATGCTCTAGAGCAGCCGTGGCGAAAACGTGATCGTGCGCCGAGCCGCTGTGTAACCTGCTACGTGCATAACACCTATGGAGGGAGGCGGACACCCGAAGGGAAGTGAAGCAACTGTCTGACTTATTAACGGATTTTCATTTTCCTTACGTCAAGCACTTAAATATAATTTTATACAGTATAAGGTTACAAACTAATGTTTAGTACGTGTAACGATGAAATAAATTAATAAGAAAACCTAGGACACATTATCACAACCTAAAATTAACTGTCTTCAGAATGTCTCTGCGACAGAGTTTCAAAATCAGGAATTATGTCACTTACTGCCAGTCGTAGTTGATCACGAAGGTATTTGTCTATCAGTCGTGATTTAAATTTGGTCTTTACTATTTTCATCATTGAAAATAATTTTTCTCTAACGTAAGTTGTAGCGAACATGGCTTCAACAGAGCTAGCGGAAGAACGAAGCTTCGGATATTTATTTTTGGCAAAGATTTGAAAAGTTCAACATTTGTCAAGTCCTTACATCTAGCTTCCATTTAACGTCACATTGTAAATATGTGAGTTTAAATTTAAGATCTAACCGCATTATTCGTACATCTTCTGAAAAAGAATCGACGTACAGAGAATAATAATAATAATAATAATAATAATAATAATAATAATAATAATAATAATAATAATAATAATAATAATAATAATAACTGTTAACCTTTAACCTTTTAATGTTTCATTAGTAACATGTAGTATAATGCCGTTTTATGTTATACAACCGTTTTCCTCGTAATACTTGTGAACAAATCATACATTTAATATTCTCATCATATTTGCAGCAAAAATTCCGTCCTCCCATCGTACTTGAAACTTTCGTTTTTGTAGAGGTACATGGTTTCCAGAGAGACATTGCGACTATACGCCACTCGCAGGTCAGAGACAAACTGAGTTTGACTCCAGTGAGTGAGAGGGTTGAGTTGGGGGAGGTAGGAAGCAAGAGAAATGCATAGCTATCATTGCGAGCCACAATGTGCTCGCGAGTCGCATTTTCGCCACGGCTGCTCTAGAGCAATCCTGGGTCATTCTTCATTTGCTATAAGACATCTGCAATTCTTCAGGTGTGGTGATGTGTGTTCTGTAAATTAGGCTTTTTGCATAACCCCATACTAAAAAATCCAAAGGAATTAAATCCTGTGATTTAGGTACAGGTCCTCCTCTACCTATCCACCGTTCGTCTATTTAGTTGTCTCACACTTAGAAGGAAATGGAATGGGGAAAGTGCGGCATACGCACGAAGCAAGAACGTTGCCGCTTTATCGCATCCAGGTGTTCGGTTCACTGGCGGCACAAACCAGAAAAAAATGACTATCTCGTAAACGGTTAATTTGCGAACCCATGTTTACTGAAACCTTGTTGCTTCTCTTTGTTTGTGTTACGTATGTGTTTAGATAACTCCCTGAGCACGAGTTTTTACTCCTTCAGGGAAGAATTTTCTACATGTTATTTTACTAACAATAAACAACAATTACAGTAGATCATTAGAATGTAGTTTACTGGATAACCAACTAATAATTACATACTTACTTACTTACTTACAAATGGCTTTTAAGGAACCCGAAGGTTCATTGCTGCCCTCACATAAGCCCGCCATCGGTCCCTATCCTGTGCAAGATTAATCCAGTCTCTAACATCATATCCCACCTCCCTCAAATACATTTTAATATTATCCTCTCATCTGTGTCTCGGCCTCTCCAAAGGTCTTTTTCCCTCCGGTCTCCCAACTAACACTCTATATGCATTTCTTGATTCGCCCATACGTGCTACATGCCCTGCCCATCTCAAACGTCTGGATTTAATGTTCCTAATTATGTCAGGTGAAGAATACAATGCGTGCAGTTCTGTGTTGTGTAACTTTCTCCATTCTCCTGTAACTTCATCCCGCTTAGCCCCAAATATTTTCCTAAGCACCTTATTCTCAAACACCCTTAACCTATGTCCCTCTCTCAGAGTGAGAGTCCAAGTTTCACAACCATAAAGAACAACCGGTAATATAACTGTTTTATAAATTCTAACTTTCAGATTTTTTGACAGCAGACTGGATGACAAAAGCTTCTCATCCGAATAATAACAGGCATTTCCCATATTTATTCTGCGTTTAATTTCCTCCCGAGTGTCATTTATATTTGTTACTGTTGCTCCAAGATATTTGAATTTTTCCACCCCTTCCAAGGATAAATCTCCAATTTTTATATTTCCATTTCGTACAATATTCTGGTCACGAGACATAATCATATATTTTGTCTTTTCGGGATTTACTTCCAAACCGATCGCTTTACTTGCTTCAAGTAAAATTTCCGCGTTTTCCTTAATCGTTTGTGGATTTTCTCCTAACATCACGTCATCCGCATAGACAAGACAAGAAGCTGATGTAACCCGTTCAATTCCAAACCCGGCCTGTTATCCTGAACTTTCCTAATGGCATATTCTAAAGCGAAGTTAAAAGTAAAGGTGATAGTGCATCTCCCTGCTTTAGCCCGCAGTGAAATGGAAAAGCATCAGATAGAAACTGACCTATACGGACTCTGCTGTATGTTTCACTGAGACACATTTTAATTAATCGAACTAGTTTCTTGGGAATACCAAATTCAATAAGAATATCATATAATACTTCCCTCTTAACCGAGTCATATGCCTTTTTGAAATCTATGAATAACTGATGTACTGTACCCTTATACTCCCATTTTTTCTCCATTATCTGTCGAATACAAAAATCTGACCAGTAGTCGATTTATTACGCCGAAAACCGCACTGATGATCCCCAATAATTTCATCTACATATGGAGTTAATCTTCTCAAAAGAATATTGGACAAAATTTTGTATGACGTCAACAAAAGTGATATTCCTCGAAAGTTACTACAGTTGGTTTTGTCCCCCTTCTTAAAAATAGGTACATTAATACTAATAATAATTACATACATTAATATTTTTGGTCGTAAAAGTACGTGTCATATTTTGCAAGAATATTATATGTAGAAATTTGAGGTTATGTTTTCATTCATTCATTCATTCATTCATTTATTTTATTCCATAGATCTCACAGGAACAATGAAGCTTTAAGATGTGGAACAAGTCAACATTTTACAATATTACAATTACAGTTTTTACAAATTTTTATAATGTTACAATTTAGTAATTTTTTACAATATTTACAATTTTGTGCAATTTTTTACAATATTTTGGCGAGATGTAGTGAGATGAGGTGAGGTTCGAGGATTCGCCAAAATATTACCCGGCATTTGCCTTTTGGTTGGGGAAAACCTCTGATAAGCCCAACCAGGTAATCAAATCAAAGGGAGGGGTTATCTAATCAAAGGGATTGATGCCAAGGACTCGCCATAGACCATCCGGCTTCAGTCTCACGGCTGTGGAAAATCTCGGAAAAACCAAAGACCAAAGGGGATCGAACCCAAGCCCGAACGCAGCTCCGGATCAGCAGCCCAGCGAGTCTGCCGACTGAGCTACATCGATGGCTCTACTAAAAGTATACAATACATAGCCAATCAGATTATTAAATTTACAAACGCAAATGATCATTCATCAGTTGAGCTATATTATAATACAAAACAAGTTAATTAAATTTAAGGCATAAACAATTCAACCAGTTATGATATATAGAAATTGATAATACATATCATGCAAACTACTTCAAATTACAAACACAAACAATTTATCAATAGAGCTATATAGATTACTATTCAATTTAAAGCATATACAATTCATCGGCTAAAACTATACAAATATATACGATACAAAGTAGCATACTTTCATTAAGCTATACAAACGGATATTAAACTATATTGGAGTTTTTAGTTCACAATTTCTATGTATTCTTACCTATACTACATAAACACATTTTTTATTACTCTCTTTGGTTTTACTTCTCATTCCTAAATTTTTTACCACTTTTGAAACACCCTGTATTTTAAATCTTTTAATGGATTTCAAATTACTCGCCTTTCACTTTAATCTGACAGTTAGTTACTAATATAAACATTACAGTTCATTGTGAGAAATAAATCAGTCAGCTGTCTACAAAATTTCTTTTTACCATTTTCATTCTAAGAGACACTAGGACTGATTTAAAAAAAAAAAAAATGGCCAAAATATCAATTTGGTTTTTTTATACGGAAATACTCTTTGGAATTTAGGATTATGATGATAAGCGGTTTTTGTCTTCACGTCTTGTTTGAGTTCTAGGAGCGATTTTTATATAGACTTTCTCCATAAACCAGTATTGCATCTCTCTTCATAAATTTGTCTTTTTCTCGAAACTACATTTTTGATATTATTATATTAATTTGTCCTACAGAATAACATCTGTAATATTGACAATTAACATTTGAGGAGAAAAATTCGCTCCGACGCTGGGGATCGAACCCGGATCCTTGGTTCTACGTACCAAGCGCTCTGACCACTGAGCTACGCCGAAGCGAATTTTTATCCTCAAATATTAATTGCCGATATTACATATTATGTTAAAATTAGGACAAATTAATAAAACCTTTAATATTCTCATAGCTAGCAGTGCATATTCCTGTACAGATTACTGTGCACTTAACTGCGGAATCCCGGCCAAACAAGTCACTCAGCTGAGTGCGCTCCTAGTATAATGACAGTTGACTTGGACATGAAAACGTCAACATATATGCCTAACTTGGAGTCAGGCCACAAAGGGAAGAGAATTCGGTCCGGTACTGTGGATTGAATTCGGCGTAGTTCAGTGGTCAGAGCACTTGGTATGTAGAACCAAGGACCCGGGTTTGATCCCCGGCGCAGGAGCGAATTTTTCTCCTCAAATATTAATTATTAATACATTTTTGATGTCAAAAATTCTCCACGCGCATGCAGTTTTACCAAACTAACTGAAAATATTCGTACCTGTCCTTGCATAAGAATTATCTGAGATATAACGTTGAGAAATTTTAAGTATCTTGAAAACTGGGTGCTTAAAAATTATAATGTAAATAAAAAATATGAATAAATATCTAATTTTCAAAAATTTATTGCATATAATTCTATCACAAAATCAGCTCTGCAATATATCGATTGATCTATGAGAAATAAAAAATCCTAGACCTAACCGGGATTCGAATCTAGACCGCCTGTATGACTGGCCACGCAACCACCTTCAGATATTATCTAAAGGGCTGGACGGGGATCGAACTCTAGGGCGTTAGGAGCATTTAGCAGCTGGAACTCGTGGTGTTTCGCCGTGTAACTACTTCATTGTTATCTCTACATACAGAAGGTAACAATAATAATTCTTTGTTTGGTGCAGTCATCGGTGAGTAGCAGGCAGTGATGTACGAACGCATATTTTGTTTTTATTTCTATTTTTATCGTAACAAAATGAGAATTTAAACAGGATCCTGGCTGTTTAATTAAAAGCTTTTGCTTGATTGTTTATTTTGTAATTTGTTTGAATACTCGCTTGTCATAAATATGGAATTATCGCCCGACCACAGACCAGTGCAGTGAACGTCTCCCGTGTTTTCGCTGCGGTCGTTCACACAACGTTATAAATGGGGACCGGATTTGTAGGTTTTATCTGTTTTTTTCTTTCCTTTGAACTAAATTTAACAGAACTTTTCGGAATAAAAAAGTATGGTTTATTTAACGACGCTCGCAATTGCCGAGGTTATATCAGCGTTTAGATAATTATACACTATGGACACTTCGCGTCGGCACCTTTGATGTAGCAGGACTGATTTCAATGACCTTCAAACCAGTTTGAGCGTGAGATTCTGCTTTTTCCCCTGGAGTTGGCACTGACATCACACCAGCTAGCAGTCGACACAGCGGAAATATAATTATTATTTTTACTATCTGACCTTCCAAGGCGTGCCTATTTATTTCGAATAAATTTTATTCAGCTTCATCCAAGTGGAGGCTGCCTAGAAGACAAAGCTTACAATAAAATTATAATGGAAAAAAAAATAAAACAATGGAGAAGAAAAAGAATAAGAAATAGCACAATTAGAAATAATTGGAAAAGACTAAACAAAACATCATTAAGTCCACACCTGTGGAGTAACGGTTAGCGCGTCTAGCCACGAAACCAGGTGGCCCGGGTTCGATTCCCGGTCGGGACAAGTTACCTGGTTGAGGTTTTTTCCGGGGTTTTCCCTCAACCCAATATGAGAAAATGCTGGGTAACTTTCGGTGTTGGACCCCGGACTCACTTCACCGGCATTATCACCATCTCATTCAGACGCTAAAAAACTAAGATGTTGATAAAGCGTCGTAAAATAACCCAATATAAAAAACATCAATAATTCCAGAAGAAACATAAAATTTCCTAGTATCTATTAGCTATTGGATGATCACAGTCGTCTATTTAGCACTAGTTGCAAGTCCCAACTTAAGTGAGCAGATCGCCATAGCAAAGAGGTCAATCTATATAACTGTAGAGATGGTTTCTTAGGATTTTTATAGATCCCTTCACTGCAGACATAGATACTTCAGTGACAAGAGTTTGTCCTAGATAAAACTGCTTACAAAAATGCGCGAATCTTTTTGTGATGGTTCCTCTAGCCCCAATCAGTAATCCAATAACTTGGATCGACGTTAGATGATATTTTTTCCTCATAATATGGTATAGTGGGGTCGTATATGTCGCATTTTTCCTGATGTACCTCAACAGGTTGATTTTCGTTTGTTTCCATCCTTACAGTTGGATCAATTATGAATCCACTTGTTGATCTTGTCGGGATAGCGATGATGTCATTGCGCCTTGTAGATCCATTTGTGGACAAACCATGGACCTCCTCCTCTACTTGGTAATTTTTTTCCTCGTAGGGCCGATGCTAGGAGGGATCGAATCTTGTGGTGACGACTATTCCTCAGTAGTTCTCCATGAGGACAGGCTCCCAGAATGTGAGCAAGTGTTTCTTTCTCACTCCGACAATGTCGGCAGTGGGTTCCATTCTGAGGCCTACCTGTCAGAGCACGTACTGGACATACATTGGCAGTCATCTTAATAGCGTCCTTCCATTCGCTGCTGGTCAATCCATTCGGTTTAGATAGCCATTTATTACCGGGATTGTATTCTTTATATAGAATGACTCCTTTCCTTTCCTTTCTGAGGCAACGTACACCAGGAATCAAATTCTTTGTCTCGTAGGAGTTTTCGTAAAGATGATACGTTTATCTGATCAGAGGAGTAAATATTTGCCAATCCAAGTTTATCCAGACTTGCTTGTATTTCATTGGTCAAATGAAGTGTATTTGAAACATATATGTTGTTTGTCTTTGCAAGCAATTTGCAGGCGTTGATAAACTGTAGAAAAGCTTCCCAGCTTGCTTTATGAAGACCAAGTCCTTTGTATTTCTTAGGTGAATAAAGCATATTGTCTGGAGTGTCGGATGGAAGATTTAAAATTTCTTTTACTGTAGTTCTAATCAGAATGTCAGCATCAGAGAGAAACTTTGAAGGAATTCTCTTCATCGGAGTCGTTTGAAAGACGTAAATAAGTGAAGGACATATAAAGGTGGATATGATGAGAAACTTCTGGTATGGCTGTAAAAGAGATGATGTTGCTATAGTTTCCAGCTTTTGTTTCAGTTTGTCCATTGTTGTTCTAGGATCGAAGACCGTTGTAGAACTGTAATTGACACCAAGATATTTAATGGTTTCATCTGGAGTTATGGATGGTATTGAGTGACCCGAAGTTAAGGTTAAATCACTATATTCAAGAGATCCATTTTTAATGGACAAGACTTTGGATTTGGTTAGGTTAATTTGTAATCCAATTTCTTCAAACTTGGAAATAGCCTGGCAGGTGATATTTTTAGCACATCCTACATCTTTACCCAAAATGACAATGTCATCAGCGAATACCATTATATTTATATTTGGGAGATCAGGCATTAAAGAATATCCAAACTCTTCTAAATTCTCATTACATGACAAATCTGTCAATATATGATCTGTATATAAATTATACATTGAAGGAGAGAGGGGCGAACCTTGTAAAACTCCTTTTTGGTAATGACAGGCTTCGTCTTCTGATGGTTGGTCTCGATTTGTGTGGAATTTCCATTTTGTAAGCCAATGATGAGGTTAGATAATTTGGGAGGTATGTTTAGGGAAGACAATGTCTGCTCCAGATGACTATGGCCAATGCTATCGAAGGCCTTGCTTATATCAAGAAATAATAAGACAAGGTCTTTTTTTACGTTTTGCTGAGGAGAGAATGGATTCCAGTATAGAAGTATTTATAAGACAGCCAGGAGAATTTGTGAATCCTCTCTGATGTTCTGAGAAATTAACAAAAGATCGCAATCGTCTATCCAATATTCGTTCCAGGACTCTTCTTAAAACTGAGCAGATCGTTATTGGTCTCAAATTATTTGGATCTGACTTATCACTACCTTTAAAAATTAGTACTGTTCTTGCACGTTGGAGGCATTTTGGGACTATAGTTTGGGACAGCATGAATGTCGCAATGCGAGCAATAATATCGTAACAAGTATCACAGAATAACATACAATTTACAATAATGGCTGTACATGAATGGGCACATAAAAAATAGATAAAAATTTAAGATAAAAATACAGATTTTCAATCATAAATGTATAATTAAACAATTATGTGGAGTGTTTACCATATAGATGATTTTTGAAGATGGCAACTGAATATTTAATTATGTTTTGGATAATGTCGTCTTGAATATCTTCGCCTAGATTATATTTCTCTTTCCACGTCACAAAAATTTAAGGACTGTTCCTCGGGACCCAACAGCAGACCTGTCACTGTGATACTCCGGACGTTGTATTTGTTACGGAAGTAAGGTATTGTTGACTCATATATTTGTTTCTTCTCTTTATCAACATCCATAGGTTGTGCTTTCGATTATTCAAAGCGTATTGTAGGGTCGATGATCTCTGCTACAGATTTTTTCCTATTGATGGCGATGATGTATATATGTATTTATTCACACTGCAATGGGTATATACCCGGTGGCAGTGGTAACTAATTACACTCAATAATGACAATAATAAACTTATTAATTAAAAATACAATTAATAATACTGATAATTAATACTAATAATAATATTAATAATAATAATAATAATAATAACAACAACAACAGGAATATACTAAATTAAATGAAACGATCACTTAAAATAACATTTGAAATAATCTAATTTCTATCTTAAAACTAAGATCGAACTAAAACCCACGAGTATATGTTCATATTTGCAAAAGTACCTTTCAACATTACACTCATTTCGCTGTCAACTCACTCACTGCAATGGAACTACGACACATTTCACAGATTCTATCCTGATTTCACTAACACTTCAAAAACATTTCACTGTTCAAATTCTTGGCACTGCCACTATAAACTATAAAGCTTCACTGACAGGAACACGTTTCACTTACGCAGCACACTTCACTGACACGACATATTTCTTCACTGATACAACACACTTCACTGACACAACATAATCCTTCACTGATACAACACTTCAATAACAACATATCATTTACAGCCTTTAAATACTGTGTATAATTACCGTCTATTAGTAAGGTCCTTAAGCCTATTTTTAAATACATTTTTGGTTGTTGGTAAAGCCTTTAGTAAGTCTGCAGGTAAAGCATTCCAGTCCCTAATAGTACGACTGAGAAAAGAAAACTTTCCAGTGTCCGTCCTCTGCCTTCTTTCCCTCAATTTATATGAGTGGTCGTTCCTTGAAGAGTAATTTGGCGGCAGCAACCTATTTTTTATTTCTCTCCAGGCAGGCTCACCTCTGTATGTTTTGAATAGTGCGCATAATCGAATTCGCGTTCTCCTGTCCGTGAGTCTATGTCAATCCTCCGTACGCTATCTTGATCAGTCAAACAATGAACTTCTTCGTAAACTTCCAAATCTTTGTTTCGAAGAGCGGCAGCAAGAAGGGAACGAGTGATGTTATGTCGTTTTATCCTTAAGATTTCTCCCTGAGGACACCTCCCAAACACATGAGGTAGGGATTCAAACTAACTACAGTGTCTGCAGTGGGATGTGCCTGTGTACAATTAATACATCTAGGTACATTATGTCCATGTATTGTGGGTCCCTACCACAACGGCATGGCGCGTCCTCAGGTTGCGGATCGAGGAAACGGCCTCCAGATATGGAGGATAGCTGTGAATATATTGAATAAGCAGTCGCGGACAGCCGATGAGGGGTGGTCCTCCAGCTTGGGGGTTGGGCGAAGGGCTAACAACCCATCACCGTAAAAAGAGCTTGTTACGAAACCTTCAAATAAGCCTCGGAATGGGATTGATTCTCTGGTATGACCACAGCAAAGGAATAAAGTTTTGAGATTTGGTACTTGGGATGTTACAAGTCTATATAGAACAGGAGGGGTAACATTAGTAGCAAAAGAACTAGCTAGATATAGAATAGACTTCGTGGGAGTACAAGAGGTTAGGTTAGATGGGAACGGTGTAACACAAATAGGAAACGATAATCACCAATTAGGAACAGGATTCTTTATCCATAAGAAAATAAAATCAGCTGTAAAATAGGTCGAATTTATTAGTGATAGGAGGAGAATGTAGAAAGTTACACAATACAGAAGTGCACGCATTGTAATCTTCGTCTGACATAATTAGGAACATTAAATCCTTGTCTTCCTCCTCCTTATTGTTTCTCTCTTGCTTTTCCTTAATTCTTTTATTGTTTCTCTCTTGTTTTTAATTAATTCTTGTATTGACTCTTTTCTTTTCTTCAATCCTTTTATTGTTTCTCTCTTGTTTTTCATTAATTCTTGTATTGACTCTTTTCTTTTCCTTAATTTTTTTATTGTTCCTCTCTTGTTTTTCATTAATTCTTGTATTGACTCTTTTCTTTTCCTTAATTCTTTTATTGTTTCTCTCTTGTTTTTCATTAATTCTTGTATTGACTCTTTTCTTTTCCTTAATTCTTTTATTGTTTCTCTCTTGTTTTTCATTAATTCTTGTATTGACTCTTTTCTTTTCCTTAATTCTTTTATTGTTTTCTCTTGGTTTTTAATTAATTCTTGTATTGACACTTTTCTTTTCTTCAATCCTTTTATTGTTTCTCTCTTGTTTTTCATTAATTCTTGTATTGACTCTTTTTCTTTCCTTTAATTTTTTTATTGTTTCTCTCTTGTTTTTCATTAATTCTTGTATTGACTTTTTCTTTTCTCTAATTCTTTTATTGTCTCTCTCTTGCTTTTCAATAATCCTTTTATAGATTATTTCTCTTATCTTTAATTCTTTTGTTGTTTCTCTCTTGTTTTTCATTAATTCTTGTATTGACTCTTTTCTTTTCCTTAATTCTTTTATTGTTTCTCTCTTGTTTTTCATTAATTCTTGTATTGACACTTTTTCTTTTCCTTAATTCTTTTATTGTTTCTTTCTCGTTTTTCGTTAATTCTTGTATTGACTTTTTCTTTTCTCTAATTCTTTTATTGCCTCTCTCTTGCTTTTCATTAATTCTTATTCACATTTTCTGTTACCATTACCTATTTGATTCACTTTTTCTCTTTTTATTAATTTTTTATTCATTCTTTCTCTTATCATTAAATATTTCATTCACTCTTTGTTTTTCACGTATTCTTTTATTCACTTTTTGCTTTCATATCTACTTTTACAGTCTCTCTGTTTGCATTAATTTCTTTATTCTGTCTTTCCTCTTTCACCTAATCATTTTTATTCACACTTTCTCTTCTCATTAATATTTTATTCAGCTCCTTTTCATTAATTCTTATAATCACTCTCTCCTATCTTCTTCTCTCCACTTCCTTTCTTCTCAGTTCTAATCATCTCTCTCTCTTAGTTCTCATCTCCTCGCTCTTTATGCACTCTTTCTCTCCTCTGCCCTACCTCCTTTCTAAGTTACCTCACATTATTGTGCGTGGACACACTTTTTGCTCTATCTTGATCACCACAGATCTCCTTACACCGAGCCCTTCCATCTCCACACGCTATCTATCGCCTTGAATATTTTCTCGGTGTAACAAACCTCGCGCACCCTGCAAGTCAATCTTGACCTTACTCAAGTGCGTGACGCTCGAGAGTATCTGCAGAATAACACCCCGTCAGCAGACAGGGGTTGAAGCACCATCCAGCCCTCACGAGTGTGTAGAGCACAAACTCTGTCCTCGCTCCTCAGCAATGCATTGTAAAGCAGGGCAAACAAATCAAGGCATTATTTCATTCACACACATTCTGGCATAATGAGAGAGATATCAGTGTCTAAATAGTCTAAATAATTCCATGTTTGAAGAATACAGCTTAAAATGATAGTTTCACCTCTTCCGCCATCATATTGTCAACAAGTTTATAAGTTATAAAAGTTACTGTATTCAGGGTGTCTCAAGAGGAATGTAAAATACTTCAGGATAATGTAGTTTGGGTTAATCTACATCGATTTAACCTGATATAGGCCTACTTACATCGGAAATATAATGGTTGAGGGCTTATTGATGGCCGAAATTTTAAATGGAAAGAGACATAATAATAATAATAATAATAGTAATAGTAATAGTAATAGTAATAGTAATAATGTGTGTCTAATGCCTACCCACTTCACTTTCCGTGATTCGAATTGCGCAAATTGCGCATAGATGGCAGGACTGTGACCCGTTTTCAAATTGCACACCACTTCGGCGGACCATGTTATGCATGATATGTAGTATCTGTGAAGAGTTATGTCGTATACTAGGGTGAGTGTATGTTAAGTATTCGTATAAGTGTAGTGTAGGGGATGGGTGAGTGAGGATAATGATGGTGAGGAGTAGGGGAAACCCGGTGCCGGCATGTAGCCCACTCCTGTCGAATAGCACCAAAGGGGCCGCCAGGCTTAACGTCCCCATCCGACGGACGAATCACTATCAACAGTGACATGTGCCTTCCCTTCATATGCACTGCGGAGAGATTTGGGATTTAACCCAGATGATAATGACGAAGATGATAATAATAATAATAATAATAATAATAATAATAATAATAATAATAATGGTTTATTTGACCTTGCAGAGTTACTGCACTGTAGATAAGGAGAAAATGCATTTTTTTTTAAATCTTTAAGTGTAATAAATTCAAAATTTGTGTGATAAATATTCAATATCTCTGTTTTTAAGGAACAACATTATTTAGTTATTAAAAACAATTTGTAGTTACAATGAATGAATTCGAATTTCTTTCATTCATTCATTCATTCATTCATTCATTCCTGCCCAAGACAGGTCTTTCATTGCAAACCCGGCATTCTCCAATCTTTCCTATTTTCGCTTTTCTCTTAGACTCCGCATAAGATCCATTTACTTTATCTTAATGTCATCTACCATCTTTTATCTTCTTCTGCCCAGAACTCTTCTTCCGTTCACCATTCCTTCCAGTGCATCCTTTAGTAGGCAGTGTCTTCTCATCCAGTGACCCAACCAATTCCTCTTCCTCTTCTTGATCAGTTTCAACATCATTTTTTCTTCACCCACTCTTTCTAGCCGAGCTTCATTTCTTATTCTGTCTGTCCATTTCACACGCTCCATTCTTCTCCATATCCACATTTAAAATGCTTCTATTCGTTTCTTTCCACTTCGTCGTAACGTCAATGTTTCTACCCCATACATTGCCACACTCCACACCAAGCACTTCACTAGTCTCTTCCTTAGTTCTTTTTCCAGAGGACCGCAGGAGATATTTCTTTCTCTATTGAAAGTTTCCTTTGTTCTTACGGATCTATGTAAAAAATAATTTAATTTTTTTTTCGTGAGTAATATATTTTGTGAGTATTACGTCTGTTAATATTTTATATTTATTTAAACTGTTCATATTAAAAAACTATCTCTCTTCTATGTTAGGTTTAAATGAACTGAACTTCAGCTGTAGACCTCAATTGTCTCTTCGCTAACAAGCAGAACATTACGTAATTAAATTATAATTTGGATAGAAAAATGTTGCCATGGAAAATTGTAAAACAAATGAACACCTCTGCTTTTTTTCCCTAATAAACTTCTGAAATTCACAATGGCAGAACGTAGAACGCTGTGATGTTGCGGAGGGAAACACTGTCATGTTTGTTTACCTTCTAATAAGCCCGAGAGCTTTCATTTGTTTTCGCTGTAGCTATGCAACCTGGTAATTTTCCACTCGGTCCGCAACGATACTTGGTGTGTAATGGGCTTATTTATTTCTGATGTTGTGTACGATATATTCGTGAGATTACTACCCATAATGCTCTTCGGATTGTAACGTAATTACAACGCACGCGAGACCATAAAACAGACAACTGGACGCAGAACGCCAATTTGCTGGGTTTGAGGCTTTTGTGACGCTGTATGAGGGATGAGAGTTGAAGGGATTGTGACTTGATAAATTGTTGCCTTTATTCCGAAATTGACTGAAATGACATGCAATCATTCACCCAACGGGCTTAAAAACGTCCACCGCAGACCCAGGCAATTAAGTCCTTTCTGCTCTGGTTTCCATGGCGACGGATCCTCCGGTATCTTTGCTTCTATTCAGACGCTGAACGAGGTGCGGTATTAGCAGTCAATTACGTTGACAGGGCTTTATGTAGTTTTCCGGACATTTTCAGGATTTTGAAATAGATTGGCAAGCCTGCAGTCTCCCACTAATGGGTCCGCGGTTCGCTTCGTGATATTCCTCTTAAGGGGAGGTTGGAGACTGAAGTGACGAAAACAGACAGGTTACCAATTAATTCCTTTTATCTTGAAAATTACTTAGATATTTGTATTCGATAGATACTGAAAAAAATTGGCAGTATTAGGGCATAGTACAACAGTTATTCATAGATTTCAAAACAGCATGCGATTCGGTTAAGAGAGAAGTTTTGTGTAATACCCTTATTGAATTTGGTATTCCCAAGAAACTGGTTCGATTAATTAAAATGTGTCTCGGTGAAACGTACAGTAGACTCCATATAGGCCAGTTTCTGACGCTTTTCCAATTCACTGCGGGCTAAAGCGAGGAGATGCACTATCACCTTTACTTTTTAACTTTGCTCTAGAGTATGCCATTAGGAAAGTCCAGAATAACAGAGAGGGTTTGGAATTGAACGAGTTACATCAGCTGCTTGTATAAACGGATGACGTGAATATGTTACAAGAAAATCCACAAACGATTAGGGAGAACACGGGAATTTTACTGGAAGGAAGTAATGAAATATGTTTGGAATTGTGAAAAGACAAAGTATATGATTATGTCTCGTGACCAGAACATAGTACGAAATGGAAATGTAAAATTGGAAATTTATCCTTTGAAAAGGTAGAAACATTCAAATATCTTGAAGCAACAGTAACAAATATAAATGACACTCGGAAGGAAATTAAACGCAGATTAAACATGAGAAATGCCTGTTATTATTCGGTTGAGAAGCTTTTGTCATCCAGTCTGCTTTCAAAAAAAAAAAAAATAATAAAAGTTAGAATTTCAAACACAACTATATTACCGGTTGTTCTGTATGGTTGTGAAACTTAGAGTCTAACTTTGAAAGTGGAACAGAGATTAAGGATGTTCGAAAATGAGGTTCTTAGGAAAATATATGGGGCTAAGAGGGATGAAGTTACAGGAGAATGGAGAAAGTTACACAACGCAGAACTGAATTCGTTGTATTTTTCACCTGACATAATTTATGAACATTAAATCCACACGGTTTCTATGGTAACGCAGAATTCCTGCACGTAAATATCATATGTACTTCGGTACATCATTGTAATGTGATAAGAATAAGTAATCACTTCGTGATTCAAGACTGCGGTTTGTTCTATCGGATCCCGGCTACTTAGTTACTCGTAATGGGTGCACCTCTGCACATAATGTTGCACACTGTGCCACTGTCACATATTCTGTGATACAGTACATGAGAGTAGGCCACCAAAGGGGAACAGAGAGGTAGAACTTAAACTGAGAGGGATTCAGTCCGGTATCGGAACTAGAATCCGGTGTGGCTTAGTTGATAAAGCGTCAGCACGTAGAGCTGAAAACCCGAGTTCGAGTCCGGGTGCCGGAGGGAATTTTCTCCGCTCCACCCATTCTTCACCACAGAGTAATGCAGAAATCCTGCACGGCGGTACATCATTGTAATAATTCAAATGAATATCTATTAATATTTTACTCAGAATTTTCAGTTCCATATGCATCATTCTCTAATGGATTGAATCATAAATTCTAAATATGCAGTAGGTTATTTTTACTTAATAAAAATGTTTCTCTCTTCGTAACTTTTACAATAAACTGTCTAGCTTTTATTAATCAGTTAATCTTTTAGTACTTTGATTTTTATTGTATTTGTAAATTTAATTTTGATTGTAATTGTAATTGTAATTGTATTCTTAATATTGTAGTTGTAATCCCCTGGTAGAGGGGGAAGAGACGGCCTGATGGCCTTATCTCTACCAGGTTAAATAAATAAATGAATGAATAAATAAATAAATAAATAAATAAGTAAGTAAATAAGTAAGTAAGTAAATAAGTAAGTAAATAAGTAAGTAAATAAATAAGTAAATAAATAAGTAAATGAGTGAGTGAGTGAGTGAGTGAGTGAATGAGTGAGTGAGTGAATAAATGAATAAATGAATCCGTCAAATAGTTCCTAGTAAATCACTGTGTACAGAGAGATAGGCAGATGACACACCAAGAATCATTTTTATTTCTGTGTCAGTGATACTGAAAATCTGTATTTCCCCAAATTTTTTAAAGGAGGTCCCGGGTTCGGTTCCCGGGCTCGGCTGTCGGGGAATTTTCCTTCAAAAAGAGAAGTTTCCTAGGTTTCTAGAGTCTGGAAATTTGTATGAATTTGAGTTTGATTGTGAGTGTGCAGGGTTCTTAATTAACTAGTCTTAAAGAAATCCAATACATCAGGACTGTCGCCGGGCAGATGCCTGAACATATGTTCCAATGTCAGATTGGTGACAAAATAAAGGCTGGTTCACAATAAACCGGGAACGAGAACCAGAATGAAAACGAGAAGCAGAGGACGTGAATATGAAAATTTTTGATTCACAATAAACCGAGAGCGTAGACGACTATGCATATCGATATGCATGTCAATAACGATATGTAAAGTCGATATTACGCATTCTGATGTTATTAGTGTATAATTGACCAATGGCGTTCTCTCATGAGTACAAGGCAGCCAACATAAACACAGGTTAACCAACTTCGAAATTTCAACTGAAACATTTCATTAGGTACGGTACTATAAATATGCCCATGCATCTTTATTATCACAACCTATTTTAAGTCTACCATAACGTAAAATAATTAGAGAATAAACATTTGTAATAGAACAAAAATGAACACAACAGTAGTTATTGAATTGAAGCATGAATATGTAGTGTGTAATACAACCAATACAGTAATAAAGTATGATTCACTTACGATCGGTGTTCAAAGATGCAGCTATTGAAAGCCACGTATTCTCCTTCATTTTCTCATCTTTATACGAGGCGCGCCGCTTATCGTAAACGTGAGGATTTTCCTCAACACTCAATATTAGAATCTCATCAAATAAAACTTGCTCCATGATGCACAGCACAGAACAAAATAATGCATAGGTTATGTTACAGTCTTCTTGCTACAAAATATATGACGACAAAATAGCTTTTAGATGGCAATAAAATGAATCTAGTGGGCTGTGATCGGAAACGTGAACGCCAAAGTTGAAACTTTGCCAACTCTCCGTTCCCAATCCCGGGCTCCGGCAAGCTTTTCGTTAATTGTGAATGCTCATATTTAAATGTACCGGTACACATTTTAACAATTTTACTGTTTTAGTTTTCGTTCCGATTCTCGTTTCCGGTTTATTGTGAACCAGCCTTAACGCCATCAATGAACACTAAGAGATACTAAAGTTAGCAATGAATTAAAAAAAAAGAATCACTAGCCTACTAAAGAGATAAAAAATGAACAGAGAAATGAAAAAGGCAAATTGAAAGCGGACTAGATGGGAAATGTATTTTTTTTTTTAATAATTATACAGTTTTGTCAGTTCCGAAAGTAGTTAAATTTGCCTTTACTGCATTTGTACATGGAAGTGATTCGTGTATAGCGCATTTAGCTTAGCAAACTGGCTGTGATTGTGTTCTAAATTGGTCACGGTCTTCAGAATATATACACGTTTCAATTTTAGCGAAATGAAGTGTCGTTACAACGCTGCAGCTTTGGCAATAGCAATATCGGGCATTTACCTGCAATTGGTCGCTATGGAAACAGGGATATATGAATGCATGGACGATAAACGAAGACGGAACAGCGTAACGGGGCGATTCACAACTGTTTCACAGAGCGAACCAATTACATAGGCGCACCGGTGTAATTGAGCTCGTTGGAAGGATTTATGTTCGATTCCCGGTGACCTCATTCACCTGTACTAGTGCTCTGGTAACTAAATTCAGTGAGTATGAAATATGGAGAGTTTGAAGGTAAATTTAAGCTTTTAAGCGGGGTTTACTTTATATAGAGTCATTCGCTCGCTATGTGCTCCTAACTTTTAGCAATGGAGTTATTATACAGGGTGTTCCGTAATATGTGGGAAATCTTTAGGTCACTTTAGGGAATGGAGAGAGGACCTAAAAAGAAGCGAAATAATTCATGTAAGTATACAAAATAAACCGTAAATAATGCCATTAATTTCAGGGCGTTATTCTTTGAGATATTTCAAACAAAAACGTTTAATACTATTTAGCTCGCTTTTGCTTTTTGAGATAAAAATTGTTTTATATGAAACATTTCATAGCGTGTTTTGGGAAAATCATTGATTTAATTTCCAATATGTTCATTTAATTTAAGAGAGAAATGTATTATGATAATAAATGGTTGAAATAATTTTAGTGTTGTCCCTTAAATGTGCAGAAATATGATCGGAACAAATGTAACTTTCCGTTCTTCAAAGCAATTTTACAATGCTTGTTTCCACCAGACCTTCATGTATTCTCTGCAAGGTCTAGTTGTTGGTTATATGTCTGTTACGAGTGTTTAGCAAACAAAAGCCGTCCACCATTCGAATTACAATTAGCACGTCCATACATGAGGTGCATATCTACCGTTTCCTGATTAGAATACATTTTAACCAAAAATACATGAACAAATAACAAATACTAACAAATGTCAATAGCAAATCAACCTCGAAGATTCTACTGTCCCTTGTTTCCAGTTGCTAGGTGACAATAGTGAATAGATCCTTTTCTTTCTTTTACAAGGCCTACTGAATTCAATAATTATGGCCCACTAATGTAAGAAATAAACTACATGACGTGAAATTTACTGTGAATCTAGTTAAAAAGAAACAAAGCCAAAATGACTTATACAGGGTGTTAACAAGTTTTCAATATTTTGAGAGGCGGTAGTATTATACATGAAAACAAAGAAAAATCTAAAAAAACGTGGGCCCTAACACTATTAACTTTGATGAAAGAATTACTATGACATTTGTATTGTAACAACAGCATATCTCCTAATGCGAGCTCTTTGCTTGTTTTTTTTTTTATTCTAATGCAGTAATCAAAACAGTGGACAAGCAGATATTATGACATTCCTTCTCCGTACATCACGCGTCTCTGTTGAGGCTCGTATATTCGTAATATCTTTCCCTGGTGACAGTCTTCCGAATTTCTGTCGTCGTCGAGACACGTAGGACATACTATTCCGTTCCAAAAATCTCGAAGTCTGTACCGTTACCATGGGAATACCCGTGTCAATGCACGTGGACGAGCCAGCACCAATCAACACAAGAAATTTCCTTATTTTCAAGCCGAGGTGATAACGAAGGGGATTTAAGCGAATGTTGGTGAAACGACAAGGGAAAAAAACAGATGAATCCCGAAAGAAAGTCTCTGGCAATCTTGGTTTTGTGGAACAAGTATATCCTGTTCCCTGAAACCGGGGAATGAACCCGGGACCGCCTGCATGACAGTCTTACGCAATATCCATGGGGCACCAACTCGACGATGTACTATATTTTCTCAGTATTTACTCAGTGTCTTGTTAGTTGTCTATCAGTGGAATCGAAGGATGTGTTCACTTAATTATGATCATAAGAAAACCAGAAATTATATAAAAGAAAAACACCACCACAGTCTATGAAACAACCCTCTATAAATAGAACAAAACATCATCACATATGTTGCAGGACAAAAAGTAGTTTATTGTGTGTGATTTACTGAGAGCTAGGAGAAATGCATCATGGGGGAGGATACATTTGTATAGCGGAGACAAAAATTAACACAGTTTATCACATAAGTGTGCTGCGATGCGTTTCAGAGCCAGAAAAGTTTTCAACATACAAACAAAAAGTCTAATACATACACTGTCCTCCCTTGAGGTTTGGAAATGAATGAGAGTAAAACACAGGGACATTTTCTTAATAGATGGAGTAAATATATTGAAAGCGACTGTTCGTGCTTATTTGAGTATACAGTGTGTCCCAAAAATCCTTCAACAAAGTTGTACTACTGTGTTTCTCTTTCAATATAAAATTTTACATTTGAATATGTTTACAGTAAACAGAAATAAATGTTAGTTATTTTCTAATACAGGAAATACGTAGAGCATTGAGTATTATTACAGAGTGGCAGCACTTCATTTCGGTAGGCCCCAGATTTGTTGTGCAATTATTCCAGTGAAAATTATTTCTCCCGTCAGGGATCAAAACATCACCTTTAATTATGTCTTTCTCGTGTTAAATTCTATCGTACCTAGTTAACGTGTTTCGGCCTGTTATAGAACTTCTTCAGAACTGGTTGTTGCTGGTCTTGGCACCTTTTGTTTTGTTTCCTGTGGAGGTGTGTTTGCGTAGTGTAATGTAGGGTCAAAGAGTGTGTGTGTTCTGAATTTGAGTTGTGTGTTGAGAATTTCATTTGGATGTGTTTTTGTGTTAAAAGTTGTGGAATCAAGATATGTTAAGAGTTGACTTGTTTAACTTTAAATTGGTAAAACTTCATTTCTCACACTAGTTTATTAAACCGTGTCGGACCGTAAAGAAAACAACTATCGCAATGTCCGTATTTTATATGTTGTACAATATTATAGTATTGTGAAATTTTAATTTTCCTACCGACTTTTTTATATTTTTCTATTAAAATTGTAGCATACTATTGGCTTGTGTAGCAAATGCTACACACTAAGTTCATTAGACGTTCAAATAAACATTTTTCAGATTTATTTTCAACTAGCCGTACCCGTGCGCTCCGCTGCACCCGTTAGAAATAAATATAAAGTAATTACATAATTAAAATAGGACATTTGATCCAGGGAACATTGGTGTTTCATAGAAGGATAAATCGTTTAATATGTTACTTAATTTAAATTGTATTTAAAATATTAAAATGCGATCATTTTGATCCAGAGACACTCATTTGGTTCAATGACAATTCCTTTAACATGTTTCTTAATTGTTATTACCAATTATTTTTGGAAAAGCGAAAATTAACAGAAAAATTTTGGCTACACATTTATTATTATGTTTATATTATATTATATTATGAAAAAGTGTGTTGATAACGGATGTACTCGAATTAGAAAGTTTTTAATTTGTTGTGGGAACTCTTGAATCTCAGGAGGAACAACTTTTACAACAGCGCAATATAATCTGCTTGGCTCATTACCCAATTTTTTTGCATTGCATTTATTGCATATGTATTTTATGTATTTTAACACGATTCAATTGAGCATAGTTAAAATTTGAATTATAAAATAATGGATTGCTAAGCTAACGTACTATTACTGCATAATAAATCAATACACTCTCGTTGTTCGTTAATTCTCTGAGATAAAAATGAATATGTTCATAAAAATTATTATAAGGAATACAGGAAATGAATATACAGAATAGCCTATCAAGTTTTCTGTGTATAAGAAGCTATTTTAATCTTACCTGTCCTCAATTCACTCAGAAGTTACTGTAATAACATTATAGCATTATGTCCATCCAGAGAAACTACACTTTCCAATGATGAAATAATGATTAATTATACAAATCGGTTAATTTAGCTTCCGATATTGTTTCATACGAACACAGAAACATTGTCTGTAGGCTATGATTCATAGCTTTCGATTGTTGTTGACCAAGGCCCCTTACAGACGAAGTCATTTGTTTATTTCATTACACGGCCTTAGATGGCAGTTATTTTAATTTCAAAATTCATTTATCTCATTAAATATCAGTCCTATCAATCTTTTTCAAAGAATAAAATTTATCGGAAATGATTTTTAAAGAAATGTTTGTTATGTAACATTTTTCATAAAAATCAATAATAAGCGAGATATTTTGATTTATTTAATTCAGGCCCCCTTATAACCCCCTTTTAAATAATGTATTTTGAATGCCATATAGCCTATAATCTAAGTTACAACGAACTTAATTTATATTCCAACTTTCATCGAAATCCGTTCAGCCATTATCGCGTGAAAAGGTAACAAACATACAGACAGACAGACAGACAGACAGACAGACAGACAGACAGACAGACATACAAACAAAAATTTCAAAAAAGCGATTTTCGGTTTCAGGGTGGTTAATTATATATGTTAGGACCAATTATTTTGGAAAATCGAAAATTACCAGAAAAATTTCGGCTACAGATTTATTATTAGTATAGATGAAGAATGCCAGACATTTTGAAAGTTATTTTCTTCCGTAAAAATGAAACATACTCCCTCTGAATGTTTTTTATGCCAAATACTGTTTCTGGAACGTATCCACCTTCAGTTTTTAAGTTTCAACGCGAAAACGCAAGTAACAATTTCAGGACGATCAGTGGGTTTTTCATGTGGGAGTAAAGAATAGCTACCCTATTTCAGGTCATTGTGGATTGTAGGTGGAAGTTAAAAAAATTCAGGTTTGCTATGTTTTCGAACAATAGACATAGCATCTTGGTATAGCTGCTGCATGGAGAGCTTGAAATGTAGAGGATAAAATCATTTTATCCTGCTAAGAGATGTTGCTGAAATGATCGGGAGACTAAATAATTTTGTAGGCTTCTTATTTTATCAGTAAATAATATTGTTTGGTCTTCCCTTAGGAACTGTAGTTTTTGCGCTCTCTCGAGCCAATACCGAAGAGAATGACGCATAAAAATATCTACACTACACCGCCAATAAGTTCATGAAAAAGACCCAACCCCACTTGATTAATAACTATGAAAATATTTGCTTTTTAGTAACAATATTATAGTCTTACGTAAGTTTTGTAAGTTCATTTGTAAAATACCCGCCACTCATTAAATTATAGAAATGAAGATCTAATTTAAGATATTTTCTACATCTACTCATATAACCCCAAAACGTTTCACTTTCATATCATTAATATAGCATTAATATGTATAATTAATGAAAAATAGTCACATCATGACATTAACTATAATAATATTTCATTTCTAATGGTAACAATGTCATCAAACCACCTCAAGTTTTGTAGATTTTAATATCCAATACACAGCTGTACTCATAAAATTACACACCGCAGAATCAGACCTGTAAATTATTTTTAGTAAGTCTTGAAGTGTTTAATAACCAATTGAATTTGAGCTCTAAATATGTCACCAATCCTGCAGGTCATGGCCTTCGTTTAATAACCTATTCTTTATTGTAGTGTGTTTTGTTTTATACTGAAATGCAATTAGTTCTCAAAACTGACGGTATATGGATTTTGGAAAATAGAAAAATTATGTAGGAAAACTAACGCTTCACTGAAAAGTTACTATTTTTCTGAAAACCCTTGGATGCAAAGCTTCAAAATGACGGGTCAGTCATTAAAATGCATTCAGCCGTTTTCCCGTAATTACCATTTCAAATTATATATAGATAGCTTATTAACCTGTTATCACAGTCTACTATATACAGTCGCGAAGCTCAATATGTAGTAAAAATGCAAACATGGGTAGTTGCCCACCACTAGGATCGCTACTATCGCCTCATCATCGCAGATCTCTCCCCTAGCAGACGTCAAAATATGTTACACTTTCGTTGTCGTGTTCTTTTGGAAAAATTAACACCTTCCTTCCATTATTGAAATATTAAATGCATAAAGTTAATTTATTATTTTAATGAAGTATATTAAATTCCACCATAAACTCGAAGATACCTGCAAGAAATAGGTTAATATTATTTTTGTTTGTGCAAAACGAACTGAAATTTACTATAATAGCTTGACCCATTCAAGATTATAGCGATAATGAACTATGAAACCAATAAATATTAATTTGCATTTTCCTTTACAACAATAATAATGGAAATATGAATTAATGGAGTAACTCACGCGTACCGGTACTTGTAATGCAGGCTTACGTAGTTAACAAAGTGGGATGAGGTTAAGCAATAATAATCACACCAGAATTGGAAATAAAACGTGATCAATAAATTTTATTGTAACAGACTTTTTCTACGTCTCTAGTAAAGCAACAAATAAAAATAACAACAAAATTAACAGCTATAATTAAAAACATCCTTTGAAAAAAAGGCCTAAGCAATAATAATCCCACCTGAATTGAAAATAAAACGTGATCAATAAATTTCATTAAAACAAACTTATTTTTCTACGTCTTTAGTAAAATAACACATAAAAATAATAACAAAATTAATAGCTACAATTAAAAACATATCCTCTCGAAAAAAAAGTAGACCTAACCTTTATTTCTCTGGAAATTTACCAGCCTAAGTGACAGAACTTTAACCGGCATCTAATGTCCTTTCGGACATTAGAAACATTTCATTGTGAAATTTAAGGATATAATGTATTCTAACAGTCACAAAGAACTTCAAAATTAAGAGTTTTGTTTCTGCACAGCATTCTTGTGGAAACCCAGGAACCTTTCTGAATCTTTCGGAAATCGGACAAAGGATAACTCTGGCCTCTTTCTCTTACTGTTGCTACAATTTATAGCACTACAAACGTCTCCTCTTTGTCCCATATTATTCTTCCAATTATTATATTTTAGCCATTAACATTTTCATTACAACCAATAACGAACATTTCACAAGCATCAATGTGAAATACGCAACGAGCTAGCACTCGATAGAAATACGACACAGTCCAAAGTCGACCATGGACAGTCTATTGTTACTAGTTGCTAACCGCTTGGAGCGCTTTATCACGAGATTTGCAAAAAAACACCTCAAGCTTCGCGATTGTATATAGTAGACTGTGCTGTTATATTGTATAGGATACTTTGCGAATTTAAGGGTTAAATAAACAACTTTTACACTTCATTATATTAATACTAAAGTATGATACTAATCGTTTTGTTGAGTCATACGATCTCTTCAAATATTAGACATTTTATTAACACCTTGTATAAGCTATTTGGAAACGAAACACGAACTTCAGCAATGGAAAGTGAAGGACACAGCGGAGGTGACTCAGACGGTTTGTAGGAATGTCTCAGCTTGTGATTTCGTCAGTCTTCTTCAGTACACGCGCACCAGCCATTTCCTTATTAGCATTAATTTCCTTCTGGTGCTGTTAGCTCCTTTTTGCATCAACATCCAGGCATTTTTTTAACAAAGGATTTGAAGCTCTTGAGTAGGAGATGTAAACGAAGATAGGAGATGTTGAGTAGCAGGGGTAGAGTGTTTGCTGCGTAATATTCATACTTAACATGAATAAAGCATTCTTATTATTACTCCATTTGTTTCAGAGAGACTTGCAGAATGACAAGATTAAAATAAAATGAAATGATGGAAATAGACGAGAGAACAGAGAGAAGATTAAATATCTGCCCGCCATTATACACTGTTTGGGAATTTATTTGAGCTGTTTTGCTAGTGTGACTTGATAAAGATTGGTAGAAAGAATATTCGAGTCCAGACGTAGATGCAGAGATTTTCTTTGTCAGGAATTTCAATACTGTTACGCCCATCACAAAACTTAAATTTTAGTCCAAGCAGATTAATTTAATTTACAAGCATAAGCAATTAGTCGTTTGGAAGTAAATCCCGAAAAGACAAAGGTATATGATTATGTCTCGTGACGAGAATATTGTACGAAATGGAAATATAAAAATTGGAAATTTATCTTTTGAAGAGGTGGAGAAGTTCAAATATCTTGGAGCAACAGTAACAAATATAAATGATACTTGGGAGGAAATTAAACACAGAATAAATGTGGGAAATGCCTGTTATTATTCGGTTGAGGAGCTTTTATCATCCAGTCTGCTGTCAAAAAATCTGAAAGTTAGAATTTATAAAACAGTTATATTACCGGTTGTTCTTTATGATTGTGAAACTTGGACTCTGACTTTGAGAGAGGAACATAGGTTAAGGGTGAATAATTTCGAGGGAAAAATTGTTCCGGAGCCGGGTATCGAACCCGGGACCTTTGGTTTAACGTACCGACGCTCTACCACTGAGCTACCCGGGAACTCTAACCGACACCGATCCAATTTTTCCCTCTATATCCACAGACCTCAAAGTGGGCTGACAACCGTCAAGCAACCAACTTGGATCGGTGTCGGTTAGAGTTCCCGGGTAGCTCAGTGGTAGAGCGTTGGTACGTTAAACCAAAGGTCCCGGGTTCGATACCCGGGTCCGGAACAATTTTTCCCTCGAAATTATTAAAATCAACTTTACAGGGAGTTATACCTGAAATCTTGATTTGCATAGGTTAAGGGTGTTTGAGAATAAGGTTCTTAGGAAAATATTTGGGGCTAAGAGGGATGAAGTTACAGGAGAATGGAGAAAGTTACACAACACAGAACTGCACGCATTGTATTCTTCACCTGACGTAATTAGGAACATCAAATCCAGACGTTTGAGATGGGCAGGGCATGTAGCACGTATGAGAGAATCCAGAAATGCATATAGAATGTTAGTTGGGAGACCGGAGGGAAAAAGACCTTTAGGGAGGCCGAGACGTAGATGGGAGGATAATATTAAAATGGATTTGAGGGAGGTGGGATTTGATGATAGAGACTGGATTAATCTTGCTCAGGATAGGGATCAATGGCGGGCTTATGTGAGGGCGGCAATGAACCTCCGGGTTCCTTAAAAGCCAGTAAGTAAGTATTATTATTATTATTATTATTATTGTTATTATTATTATTATTATTATTATTATTATTATTATTATTATTATTATTATTAATATTGGATCTCAAAATCAACAATAATATTTTATCATAATTTATATGCAATGTTAAATACAACAACAGCTGAAAAAATGTTTTCTGTAATATAATAGTATATGACGTATGTAATGGTTGTTAAATGTCCGCAGGCAGCCAGTGTTATCATTCAATTAGGACATTGTTTATACAGAAGCAGGTGCGCCTTGCACTGAAATGAATATACCACACTCACAACAGGGCTTTATTCATTCGACTAGCCTAATTAACGCATTAGCAAGTACACGTCAGCTAGACACAGATTTAGTGCTGTGAGGAAGGCACGTTTCTGTGTTCGTATCTCGAATACTTGTAGTAGGGCTGAACCTTTTTCCACCAGTAGTGTGGTGTTCTATATAACTTTAGGTTGCTAGGAGGTGATGTTTCCTGCAATTTAGGGTGCTATTCATAGACATTTTGCTAGCCCGGGCTACGAGCGTGCTAAATAGGATTCATATCATATCGCTAACACTGGTTTATGAATACGAAAAACGTTAGTTCGCTGATCACCCACCGAAAGCCCGCGCTAAGAATGTCTATGAATAGGGCCCTAGTGATTATCGTCTTACCGAAGAAAACCATACGGGCTATTCCATCTCAAATCGACCGAAATATAGAGAAAATTGACCTTGCAATTTTTAAATACAATGCAACTTTTTCTGTCCGTTGACAACTGTGATACAATGCTTTGTGCAAAGTTTGAGGCATCAGAACTTCATAGTGTTTAAATTAAAAATATTTACATTTATCGTATTTTCATAAAATTAGCAACTTAAACTGTTGTGGCTCCGAAACCCTTTCACCCTATGATCAAAATCATGGTTTATATTGACATGTAAACAGTTTTTCTTACTTTTTATGGAAATGGAAAAATTTAGATTTTTCTTCATTAAGACGCCTTTGACCACGAAAAAATATTTTTAAAATATATGGTTAGATTCCTTATTGAAAGTACAAATAAACGCATTATTTTTTACTGGAGCACCGTTGATAAGAAAGTATTGAAAATGTCAAATAAAGAAAATAAATAGTACGCGCGTGAACTAACCAGCTGACTGTGAGACGGGAGCTAGCCGAGACAAGCAAGGCAAGGAGACAAACACGTGATGTTTCGTCTAGTAGCGAATAGCTGGGCTAGCTTTATCACAAGTTTTCATAAACATAGTAAAATGACGCCCAACTCTCGCTTATCTTCAGCTCTCGGCCAGTGCGTGCGGTACTGTGTCGTTCAAGTCTAGGCGTGTGAAAATAATTTATTTAATACCCTCGAAACTTATTGCCGAGCCACTAAGCAAATAATGCCGAATCCCTCTTAATAATGCAAGGTTTTTCTCAATATTTTTTACATTTTTACAAATTGGCAAAAAGCCTAAAGTAAAATTTACTTCGTCTTACGTTAAAAAGTGTTTTAACACTTTTTAACGTAGGACAGTTTTTTAACATTTTTTAACGTAGGATTATGTAAATTTTATGGTTTTAATAAAGTGTTAACGAGAACTTTAATCAATGCCTAAAGTAAGTAAAATCAGATTATCTGTCTCTCTGTATACAATAAAAATAAGGATTACTTCTTATCATAACCTACCAAATGTCAGCTTCAAAATGAGCTCCCGTTTAATGTTCTGCAGTAAATGGTTCCAGAGTTCTGAGCGCTGAAAGAGGCTTGTTTTTATAAAATACGCTAAATTTGTCGCTTAATAATACGGAAACCGTTTGACTTTCGATAGTATATTTTTGAAAATGCACTGTTCTCAGCACCTTGTATAAATAAGGAAAAAATTAAAGGAAAAAATGGGATCGGTGTCGGGTAGAGTTCCCGGGTAGCTCAGTTGGAAGAGCGTTGGTACGTTTAACCAAAGGTCCCGGGTTCGATGCCCGACCCCGGAACAATTTTTCCTTCGAAATTATTCAAATCAACTTTACAGGGAGTTATACTTGAAAGCTTGATTTGCAAAATAGATCTGTTCGATTAGTTTTCCGATCAACTGCAAGCAACGATTTCAGTTGCAACATGATCGGAATCGAGCTCCGTCCCTCGGCTGCGTGTCCCTGATGAGTGCTAACTGGCCGTGAGAGTAATTGTTGATGGCTCGGAGGTCACGTTCCCGCGGGAGGGCGGGGGAGGCAGACCGCTTCATCATCACGCTCGGCCCTAATTTGACATGCCTGTTTCCATGACAACCCGCCCAGAGATCCCGACCTTCCTCTGTTTTAATTTCTGCAGCTTATGCAGAGCTTTGTTTTAATTTGTTTTTTAAGCCTGTTTCCTTGGAAACGAAGCTTATGGGATGATTATCCTCTCAGGTATATGTCTGCGGTTTTGGTCTGCAAGCTGCGTGCCGGTTGGAAGTGTTTCGTGTGGAGAAGGGAAGTAGAGCTACCCTTCGTCTTCGCGTACGTTCTCTGTTTTAGGATTTTTTTCGCTGAATATATTAAATTGTTCTCTCTGTTTTTAATGGTGAGTTGGTACAATATAGTACATTATGCAACGAGCCTATAATGATAGTAATTAAGAAGCGAGTATGGATGTTTATGAAACGAGCGCAAGCGAGTTTCATAATTTTCATACGAGCTTCTTAATTACCATTATAGGCGAGTTTCATACGACTTTTTATGCTCGACCATATTTCTAACTTGAAATTATTCAGATGTAACTTATACATTTTATTTGTATCTGACAAGATCGGAAGTGACCTTGTTCTAGGTCGTGAATTGTGAGATGTGCGCAGACGCGAAAGTATTGATTTTTTCCGAGGAACAATAATGTCATTGACCTTGAGTAATCCCGTTAAACTTGGTATAACTTTGATTATTGAATTCGACATTGAAAAACGAGATGACAAATTGAATTTATTTGAATATTATTTACAATTAACGCTAATTATTATGGTAACAGAACATAACCTTCTGCGACAGTATTGGATTTCCAGCCTCCGTGACTTTTCGCTAAGTCTCTTTCGATTGCATATCCGAGAATAATCGATACTTGCGGTTTTATAACAGTACAAAGCTGACTTGTTATTGGCAGAACACCTGTAAGCTGAGTTGTCATTGGCTGAAAACACCTATACTTTAATGAGTAGGTGTACTTTAATGACATGCATTAAAGGACTGCTACCAGGTGTATAATTACTACATTTCGGCATGGTCGAGCATAAATACATTTTCAAGACAGTTTCGTATATATTTTTAGTAAATCAATTAATAGTCTACTAGTGGCTTGTGCAGAAAATGCTGCAAACTAAGTTCATTAGACGTCCTAATAAATATTCTTCAGATTTATTTTCAATGAAGAATACCAGACATTCTGAAAGTTATTTGCTTCCATAATAGTGAAACATACTCCCTCTGAATGGTTTTTATGCCAAATACTTTTTCTTGAACCTATACATCTTCAGTTTTTTAGTTTGAACGCGAAAACTCAAATAAAACAATGTCAGGACGATCAGTGGGTTTTTCATGTAGGAGTAAAGCAGTAGCTATTTCAGGTCATTGTGGATTGTAGGCAAAAGTTAAAAAAATGTTAAGTTTGCTAAGCTTTCGAACAATAGCATTTTCGTATAGCTGCTGCATGTAGAACTTGAAATGTAGAGCGTAAAATCATTTTATCTTGCTAAGAGATCTTGCTGAAATGATCGGTAGACTACAAAATCTTGTAGGCCTTTTATTTTATCAGTAAATAATACCTTTTGGTCTTTCCTTAGGAACTGTAATTTTTGCGCTCTCTCGAGCCAATACTGAAGAGAATCACGCATATAAATGTCTACACCACACCGCCATTAAATATATGAAAAAGACCCAACCTCACTTGATTAACAACTATATGCAGTTAATATATAGCCGCCACTCAGTAAATTATAGAAATGAAGATCTAATTTAAGATATTCTCTACATCTACTTACATAACACCAAAAAGTGTCACTTTCATATAATCAATATAGCATTAATATGTATAATTAATGAAAAATAGTCACATCATGGCATTAACTATAATAATATTTCATTTCTAATGGTAATAATGTCATCAAACCACCTCAAGTTTTGTAGTTTTTAATATCCAATACACAGTTGTGCTCATAAAATTACACACCATAGAATCAGACCCGTAAATTATTTTAGTAAGTCTTGAAGTTTTTAATAACCAATTTAATTTGAGCTCTAAATATGTCAGCATTCTTGCAGATCATGGCCTTAGTGTAATATTGTTTACTATAGTGTGTGTTTTGTTTTATTCTGAAATTCAATTAATAGTGACAACAGATGAATTTTAGAAAATAGGAAAATTATGTTGAAAAATTGACATTTCACTGAAAACTACTATTTTTCTGAAAAACTTTGGGTTCCAAGCTTCATTTATTAAAATCCGTTCAGCCGTTTTCCCGTATTTTCCATTACCAGTTCAAATTATATATATATATATATATATATATATATAATTGTATTAGGGTATTTTATTTCGTAACTTTCGAGGAATATCACTTTTGTTGACGTCGTACAAAATTTTGTCCAATATTCTTTTGAGAAGATTAACTCAATATGTAGATGAAATTATTGGGGATTATCAGTATGGTTTTAGGCGTAATAGATCGACTATTGACCAGATATTTTGTATTTGACAGATAATGGAGAAAAAATGGGAGTATAAGGGTACAGTGCATCAGTTAGCCATAGATTTCAAAAAGGCATATGACCCGGTTAAGATAGAAGTTTTATATGATATTCTTATTGAATTTTGTATTCCCAAGAAACTAGTTCGATTAATTAAAATGTGTCTCAGTGAAACGTACAGCAGAGTTCGTATAGGCCAGTTTCTGTCAGATGCGTTTCCAATTCACTGTGGGCTAAAGCAAGGAGATGCACTATCACCTTTACTTTTTAACTTTGCTCTAGAATATGCTATCAGGAAAGTCCAGGATAACAGAGAGGGCTTGGAATTGAACGGGTTACATCAGCTTCTTGTCTATGCGGATGACGTGAATATGTTAGGAGAAAAACCACAAACGATTAGGGAAAACACGGAAATTTTACTGGAAGGAAGTAAAGAGATAGGTTTGGAAGTAAATCCCGAAAAGACAAAGTATTATGATTATGTCTCGTGACCAGAATATTGTACGAAATGGAAATATAAAAATTGTAAATTTATCTTTTGAAGAGGTGGAGAAGTTCAAATATCTTGGAGCAACAGTAACAAATATAAATGATACTCGGGAGGAAATTAAACAGAATAAATATGGGAAATGCCTGTTATTATTCGGTTGAGAAGCTCTTATCATCCAGTCTGCTGTCAAAAAATCTGAAAGTTGGAATTTATAAAACAGTTATATTACCGGTTGTTCTTTATGGTTGTGAAACTTGGACTCTCACTTTGAGAGAAGATCATAGGTTAAGGGTGTTTGAGAATAAGGTGCTTAGGAAAATATTTGGGGCTAAGAGGGATGAAGTTACAGGAGAATGGAGAAAGTTACACAACACAGAACTGCACGCATTGTATTCTTCACCTGACATAATTAGGAACATTAAATCCAGACGTTTGAGATGGGCAGGGCATGTAGCACGTATGGGAGAAATCCAGAAATGCATATAAAGTGTTAGTTGGTAGGCCGGAGGGAAAAATACCTTTGGGAAAGCCGAGACGTAGATGGGAGGATAATATTAAAATGGATTTGAGGGAGGTGGGATATGATGATAGGGAATGGATTAATCTTGCTCAGGATAGGGACCAATGGCGGGCTTATGTGAGGGCGGCAGTAAACCTCCGGGTTCCTTAAAAGCCAGGACGTAAGTAAGTAAGTAATCTTTATATATTTTCTTCTAACCGTTTAACAGTCAACTAAATCCCATTCGAGTTTTGATTTTCTCTAGATAAATCAAAACCTAAAATGAAATTACTATATATAAACTTATTATCACCTAAAGTTCCTTAAAATAATATACAATAGGTGTACAAAAATGTGTGGGATCTCCGAAGTAAGGTGGGTGGAAATATGAACTCATTCCTACATTTAATTAAAAGTCTTTATTTCGAGACATCGATGCAGCCTACACGCAATTATCATGTCTCGGCAAAGTCCTGACATTGCCAGATCCCGCTGAACACAGTCCCCAACTCTGGTTAGTTGTTGACGTCGCAGGCATTTGTCTTGTTTCACTGTAGTTATGACAACAGCAGGGAGCAAACAAAACACGGCAGTGTGTTTCTCTAAATTCCTGGAACATATTATATCGCATGTAGCAGAAGACCTAGAAATAATTTGCAGTGTGGATGAAGGTTTAAAATTCTCATTATCATCATAACAGTTGAAGTGCGTTTTCCTGTTTGATAAGCTTAGGGTTTTTTGGGGGTGGGGAAATATAACAGTAATTATAGAAAAGAAAATATTTAAAAATTGTTTTAATGATTTACATGCACTATCACCTTTACTTTTTAACTTTGCTCTAGGATAACAGAGAGGGTTTGGAATTGAACGGGTTGCCTATGGAGATGACTTGAATATGTTACGAGAAAATCCACAAACTATTAGGAAAACATGGGAATTTACTTGAAGCAAGTAAAGATATAGGTTTGAAAGTAAATCCCGAAAAGACAAACTGCAGTATATGATTATGTCTCGTGACCAGAACATAGTACGAAATGAAAATGTAAAAATTGGAAATTTATCCTTTGAAGAGATGGAAAAAATTCAAATATCTTGGGGTAACAGCAACAGAATAATATAAATGACACATGGGAGGGTTTTAAATACAGAATAAATATGGGAAATGCCTGCTGTTATTCGGTTGGGAAGCTTTTATCATCTAGTCTGCTGTCAAAAATCTGAAAGTTAGAATTTATAAAACAGTTATATTACCGGTTGTTCTGTATGGTTGTAAAACTTGAACTCTTACTTTGAGAGAGGAACAGAGATTAAGGGTGTTGGAGAATAAGGTGCTTAGGAAAATATATGGGGCTAAGAGAGATGAAGTTACAGGAGAATGGAGAAAGTTACACAACACAGAACTGCACGCATTGTATTTTTCACCTAATTAAGAATATTAAATCCAGATGTTTGAGATGGTCAGGACTTGTAACACGTAAAATTCAATACGATCGTGGGTGAGCACCGGTTCCATACACTGGCCGAAATTTCATGAGGAAATTCATTCCTCATAAATACTCAGGCAGTCCACACCTGTGGAGTAACGGTCAACGCGAAACCAGGTGGCCCGTGTTCGAATCCCGGTCGGGGCAAATTACCTTGTTGAGGATTTTTCCGGGGTTTTCCCTCAACCCAATACGACCAAATTCTGGGTAACTTTCGGTGCTGGACCCCGGACTCATTTCACCTGGATTATCACCTTCATTTCATTCAGACGCTAAGTAACCTGAGTTATTGACACAGCGTCGTAATATAACCCAATAAAAAAACTACTCGGACGAGTGGTAGGCCTATATAGGTTTCTATGTTAGTTGTGACACTCTTTGTATTTAGGCATGGACTTAGATTATTTTTATCACACGTTCATGCAGGTCCCTATGACACATTTATTTTTCCTTTCGATAAGTTTATTTATTCACGCTTTAACTTCTGTAGTCATATCGCGTGTGTAGGATGTTTAGGTACCTATATCAGTAGGCCGTTTTTACTATTGTTGAATTCGTGTTTCTATTGTCGTGTGTTGTAGTTAGCTTGTGTTAATATAATGATTTTAGATTTTCAATAATGTTCATGGTATTGGTGATTTGAGGCGATGATGAATCATGGTATGTCAATATCCAATCTGGCATTTGCATTTGTGACTGAGGAAAGCCATGAAAAACCCCAGTCGTATTGGCCGGCCACGGGGTTTGAACCCAGGACCTCCCGAATTCGAGTCTCAAATGTTACCGTCTGACGTAAAGATTAATTTTGGTCCTACAGAATATATCTGTTATGGTAACAATATTGATATTAGAGGAGAAAAATTCGCTCCGGCGCAGGGGTTCGGACCCAGGTCCTTCCTTCTACGTCCCAAGTGCTCTAACCACTGAGCTACGCCGAAGTTCAATCCACAGCACCGGATCGAATCCCTCCCCTATAGTGTTTTTCCTTTGTGGCCTGACTCTAAATTCTATATACAGGATATGTTAACATATATTAAGTCAACCGCCATTATACGATCAGCGCACTCAACTGAGTGACTTAGTGGCCGGGATTCCACAGTAATATGCACTGTTGGGGGAAAATCTACGTAAAGATTAATTTTAGGTCCTACAAAATATATCTGTTATGGTAACAATGATTATTAGAGGAGGAAAATTCGTTCTGGCGCCGGGGATCAAACCCAGGTCCTTGATTCTACGTACCAAGTACTCTAACCACTGAGCTACGCCGAAGTTCAATCCGCAGCACCGGATCAATCATTGTTACTACAACAGATAGTTTCTGTATCATCAAAAATTAATCTTTACGTAGATTTTTCGCCCAACAGTGCATATTTCTGTGGAATCCCGTCCACCAAGTCACTCAATTGAGTGCGCTCCTCATATAATGACAGTTGACTTAATATAATGACATATTATGTCAGCATACATGTCGAACTTGGAGTCGGGCCAGAAAGAAAAAACACTAGAGGGGAGGGATTCGATCCGGTGCTGTGGATTGAACTTCGCCGTAGCTCAGTGGTTAGAGCACTTGATACGTAGAACCAAGGACCTGGGTTCGATCCCCGGCACCAGAACTAATTTTTCTCCTCTGATAATCCATGTTACCTTCTGAGCCAACTCGCTCGGTTCTTAATATAACATTATCTGAATATTAACAGTCTAATTTAGTTTCCATAGCAACGATCTCGCAATCCATGTTTAGATATCGTATAAATACTGTAAAATTTATCTTTCTTCCATGGATCTTGATCGTGTGCTGTTTACGTAAGAGTTGCTATGGAAATTGAAAGGGTCTTATTTGTAGCTGCAGGATATGTATTTCATTTTGTACTTCTCTTTCAGCTTTGCTTTTCCATATTCAAAACTAAATTTTATGAGCGAGCCGGTCTCAACAAAAAAGTAAAACCGTCTTTTTTTGGGGAAGTGAAATAAAATATACATGAAAATGCTTGTTTCCTGGAAGACAAGCCCTAAACATAGGAGAACAGATTGCTTACATAGATTCTTGTTGTGTCGAGTAACGTCCTTTCTAGGAATCCAGCATATACACAAATTACATTACAAGTTTGTTGAACATTTCTGAGAGAGTACCGTCCGATATTGTGCAATTTTTATTTATCATTATGATACATACAAAGTACAGATATTTTAATTGTGAGAAAACTCCGTGATTTTCGCTGACATACGCTTTTTCGGCATCCAAGATAACGGAGGCGTTGTTGTCGTCTTCTGTCTGTGTATGTACAGCAGTTTCTCCTAAACCAATGGTCTCATTTCGTTCGTATTCAGTATCTGTTATTCGATACTTTATACGAAGAACTAATAGGCTATCAAATATGATTTATTATGCGAAATTAATGCATACGTCTTGAAAAAATAGGTGGATGTGGCCTATATAATGAATAAGAGGATGGACAAATTACTAAGAAGTAAGTTGGTGAATGAAGGATGAATAATTTTTTGAATAAAGGGATGAATAAGTGAGCCAATATGAAGACTAAGTGTGTGAACAAATGGACGAATAAGCGAGTGGACAAATGGATAAGTACAAATGGACGAATAAGAGGGTGGGCAAATGGATGGATAAGTGAGTGTACAAATGGACGAATATTTGAGTGGACAATTGCAGGAATAATTGGTTGGACAAATGGACGAACAAGTGGGTGGACAAAGGGATGAATAAGTGGGTGGACAAAGGGATGAATAATTGGGTGGACAAATGGACGAATATTTGAGTGGACAATTGTAGGAATAATTGGTTGGACAAATGGACGAACAAGTGGGTGGACAAATGGACGAATGTTTGAGTGGACAATTGTAGGAATAATTGGTTGGACAAATGGACGAACAAGTGGGTGGACAAATGGATGAATAATTGATTGGACAAATGGACGAACAAGTGGGTGGACAAATGGATGAATAAATGGTTGGACAAATGGACGAACAAGTGGGTGGACAAATGGATGAATAAGTGGTTGGACAAATGGATGAACAAGTGGGTGAACAAGTGGATGAACAAGTGGTTGGACAAATGGACGAACAAGTGGGTGGACAAATGGATGAATAATTGGTTGGACAAATGGACGAACAAGTGGGTGGACAAATGGATGAATAAGTGGTTGGACAAATGGATGAACAAGTGGGTGAACAAGTGGATGAACAAGTGGTTGGACAAATGGACGAACAAGTGGGTGGACAAATGGATGAATAATTGGTTGGACAAATGGACGAACAAGTGGGTGGACAAATGGATGAATAAGTGGTTGGACAAATGGATGAACAAGTGGGTGAACAAGTGGATGAACAAGTGGTTGGACAAATGAATGAACAATTGGGTGGACAAATGGACGAACAAGTGGGTGGACAAATGGATGAACAAGTGGTTGGACAAATGGATGAACAAGTGGGTGGACAAATGGACGAACAAGTGGGTGGACAAATGGATGAATATTTGGGTGGACAATTGTAGGAATAATTGGTTGGACAAATGGACGAACAAGTGGGTGGACAAATGGATGAATAAGTGGTTGGACAAATGGACGAATATTTGAGTGGACAATTGTAAGAATAATTGGTTGGACAAATGGACGAACAAGTGGGTGGACAAATGGATGAATAATTGGTTGGACAAATGGACGAACAAGTGGGTGAACAAGTGGATGAACAAGTGGTTGGACAAATGAATGAACAAGTGGGTGAACAAGTGGATGAACAAGTGGTTGGACAAATGGACGAACAAGTGGGTGAACAAATGGATGAATAAGTGGTTGGACAAATGGATGAACAAGTGGGTGAACAAGTGGATGAACAAGTGGTTGGACAAATGAATGAACAAGTGGGTGGACAAATGGACGAACAAGTGGGTGGACAAATGGATGAACAAGTGGTTGGACAAATGGATGAACAAGTGGGTGGACAAATGGATGAACAAGTGGGTGGACAAATGGACGAACAAGTGGGTGGACAAATGGATGAACAAGTGGGTGGACAAATGGATGAACAAGTGGGTGGACAAATGGATGAATAATTGGTTGGACAAATGAACGAACAAGTGGGTGGACAAATGGATGAATAAGTGGGTGGACAAATGGACGAATATTTGAGTGGACAATTGTAGGAATAATTGGTTGGACAAATGGACGAACAAGTGGGTGGACAAATGGATGAATAAGTGGTTGGACAAATGGATGAATAAGTGTGTGGACAATTGTAGGAATAATTGGTTGGACAAATGGACGAACAAGTGGGTGGACAAATGGATGAATAAGTGGAAGGACAAATGGAAGAAAAAGTTGGACAAATGTGAGAATAAGTAGATGGATAAACGGACGAATAAGTGTATAGATAAGTGGACAAAGAAATTGGTGGTTAAATGGACGAATAAATGGGAGATGAATGGAAAAGTGATTGAATAAATGAAGAAATAATTGGGCGATGGATAGAGAAATAAGTGGGTGAATAAGTGGACAAATAATGAATGCGTGGGTGAATTAATGAGACAATAAATGTATGAATATACAGGTGAATGTATGAGCGAATGAATGTATGAATGAAAATGTATTGTGTAAATGAATCCTTGACTTTATAAATGAATGCATGGTTGAATGAATCAATGAATGGTTTACAGATATTTTTGAATAAGTTTTCGAGTAAATAAATATATTGTAACAAAATGAATAAAATTTACAATTTACGTCTCTGAATACTGTTGTGCCATGTTTGAAAATACCCTATTCTACATGCATATTCAGGTCTGCTCTGAACTGTTACGAATTTTTGCAACAGTAGCTGCCGTGTTATTTCAGGACATGTTTGTAGCCACATACAGGGAAATCTGTCAGCTGCAAAGCTACATAGGTCGCTCTTGACCGGATCCTTTTCGTCATGTATTCTGTGTTCAACCGTGTCTGTCTGTCCGTTATATGCTAACTAGCTGTTCAACTATTTAAGACCTTAATAAACCACAAGCTGCATCTCATACGTGCATCTAAATCATACAGCTTGTGTTGGCAACAGTGCGTGTCGGAATGTTTATTAAAAGTAGTAGAAATGGCTTTAAATCATCTCATACATTCACAATGGCAAAAGAAGAGAATTCATAAAATTGAGGTACTAAAACTTCTGTTGTACGAGGTGGGTAGAACGAGGCCGTAAAAGTAACCACGGCAACGAAGCTGGCTTTTGTTTTGAGGATTCTGCTAACGCAACTCCTACGCTGTAATTTATTCCTGATGTTTACACGAAAGTGAAACTCAAGGAAGGCTGTTTATTTTTCCTTTCTATATGAGAAAATTATAGTAATTTGTTTGTATTTGATTGTTATTTCTAATAATCTCATCTCATAACGACGTATATCTTATCCCAGGTTCCATCTCATGCATGATAATCTTAAGCAACAAGCCTTTATCTGGTCTCATATCTATATATATAATTTGAACTGGTAATGGAAATTACGGGAAAACGGCTGAACGGATTTTAATAAATGGGCCTTCATTCTGAAGCTTGGAACCCAAAGTTTTTCGGAAAAGTAGTAGTTTTCAGTGAAATGTCAATTTTCCTACATAGTCTTCCTATTTTCCAAAATCCATCTGTTGTCAGTTTTGAGAACTAATTTTATTGAATCACGGCCGACTTGATTGAATTTCAGAACAAAACACACACTGCAATAAGCAATAGGCTATTACACGAAGGCCATGACCTGCAGGATTGCCGACATATTTAGAGCTCAATTCAATTTGTTATTAACAACTGATTCTGCAGTGTATAATTTTCTGAGTACAGTTGTGTATTGGATATTCAAATCTACGAAACTTGAGGTGGTTTGATGACATTATTAGCATTACAAATTAAATGTTATTATAGTTAATATCATGATGCATCTATTTTTCATTAATTGTACATAATATTGATGCTGTATTGATGACATGAAAGTGAAACGTTTTGAGGTTATGTAAGTAAATGTAGAGAATATCTTAATTTAGGTCTTCATTTCTATAATTTACTGAGTGGCTGCCATATATAACTACAAAACTTAAGTAAGATAATAATATTGTTATTAAAAATCAAATATTTTTATACTTATTAACCCAGTAGGGTTGGGTCTTTTCCATATACTTAATGGTTGTGTAGTGTAAATATTGATATGTGTCATTGTCTTCAGTATTGGCTCGAGAGAGCGCAAAAATTACAGTTCCTAAGAAAAGATCAAAAGGTATTACTTACTGATAAAATAAGAGGCCTAGAAAATTTTGTAGTCTCCAGATCATTTCAGCAAGATCTCTTAGTAGGATAAAATGATTTTACACTCTACATTTCAAGTTCTACATGCAGCAGCTATACGAAAATGCTATTGTTCGAAAGCTTAGCAAACCTGACATTTTTTTAACTTTTACCTACAATCCACAATGACCTGAAATAGCTACTGCTATCGTCCTGACATTGATACTTGCGTTTTCGCGTTGAAACTCAAAAACTGAAGTTGGATAGGTTCAAGACAAAGTATTTGGCCTAAAAAAATCCATTCAGAGGGAGTATGTTTCATTATTATGGGAGCAAATGACCATCAAAAAGACAAGTATTCTTCATTGAAAATAAATCTGAAAAATTTTTATTTGAACGTCTAACGAACTTAGTTTGCAGCAGCATTTGCTGCACAAGCCACTAATTTAATTATATTTCTCATGATGCAACTCATATTTAACTATATTCCACAATTCATGCCTGATCTCATATAAACTCATAAAACAGTTCTCATGGTATATCTCATACTTAATTATATGATATAATCCATACGTAATCTCATGCCACAACTCATACCAAATCTCATGCCACAAATAAAGCGTGATTTCGTGTTATATTTCATCCCATGTCACAACTGATACCTGATTTTATATCACTACTCATACTGTCATCCTCTGACGAGTTTAGTGCTGAGAGGAATGCGGTTCCGACTAGTCTAGCGCGGTACTGGAGTGGGAGGAACAGTGACAGCGGCAGTCTGGAAGGAAGTACAATCATACTGAAAACATTCGCCCATTTTACGAGAGCAATATGCCTATTAGTTTTCTAACGTATTTTTGGCGAGATAGAGATAAAAACCACTCGTACTTACGTATTCAGAGAAGGAAAGTACTGTAGAACATTTTATTTATTTATTTAGTCTATTATTTATTTATTCTGGTGAAGTTAAGGCCATCACACCATCAGAAATACAAATACAGGGACATCATTTTATTTTTACTTCAATTATTATTGTATCCGAGTTTTGAATGTGCTTCACTCCCACCCCTCTACTAATGAAGTTTCAACTGTTCTCCAGACAGAATCAAGGCCGCATATAGTAAACAGCACTGAGTTAGTGAGTACAGTACGTTCCAGAAATATGTTCGCGTTTTCCAGTGACGAAAGAGCTTTCAATATTGAATCATATTTTCGCACAGGTACTGTCCGTTTGCCTACGTCGCATCCCGATTTCCCCCACTTGCTTCTGCACACCCCTCTGTAAAAGCTGGGCTGTCTCAGCTCTTTTCTGAAAACATTAATTTCTGTTAGGAATTGGGCGTTTACGTGATATTATACAACTGTTTAAAATAGGCCCTAACTTAAATAAAAGGGCCTCGTTAAGTAATTAACTGTCATGTGATTTCCTCCCTTTCTACGACGCTGCGACGTAACCACTTGGACGGACAGTAGATAACATGTCTGAGTAATTTTATCTGTGCGGGTCGGACAGAAGTGAAGATTGAATTTACAGTACGTAAGGTACTCTTTTATAGAGTAGGTACAGAATTATTTCAACATGAGTTACTAGTACGAAGGACGAAACTGGCAATTGGAATTAGATGCAATAGTCTATAGTGCGATAATATGCACAAAAGAACTGAACCTGTATCGAAATGAAGGCCACCATTTTCAAAAATGTGTTTAAATATCCATATTATAATTATTTTTCAATTGAACTCCTTTCTCTATATTGTACGCTAATGTGCTGTAGACAGTATAATATACACTGCATAATGAATACGCTTTCATGGATAACTCAGTTCGTGAGTAAAAACACTTATTTTTAATACAGTACTGCATTTTGATTAAACAAACACCTAATGAAAATTATCGAACTCAAAATGGCGATATTTCCTAGTTTACATAAATGGATGAACTACTTTTCTTCCCTCCTGTACTAGTAAAGTGATTTGTGTTTTACGCCAGTATCATCGAACTCCAGTTGTGGAAGGGGATAGCGAACGGTGTTTCCGGTTCTCTGAAGGTATAGCCAGGTTAATATTAAAAATGTTAGTAAAAATAAAATGATGTCCCTGTACAATAAAATAAATAAACTTTAAAATCATAATAAAATTACAATAATGTAAATGAAAAGAAGAATCATACTATAAAATTTAGTGATAAGTAGAATTGAATTAATTTGTAAAGTAATCAATTACAAAAAAAAATAATAATAATATTAAACTGCCCCCATTGAGGGTAGCCCTTACGGACTCAGTATATCCTAAAAAATTATTATACATATGTAAACATAGATATTAAGTTTTAAAAAAGGGAAACAAAGAAAAGGGCGTGAAAAATTACAATTGCTATTAATGTGGCACCATGTGATTAATTAGGATTTGGCAGGATTTTTTAACACAATTATCACAATGTCATCCTCAGAGATGTTGGCAGAGCAAACTGCCGTCGAAATTCTTCGAAAAAAAAGCTGGTATAGTCCCTCGAGCACCTATGAGCAAGCCGAATACCTCAACGTGAATTAAGGTATATTCCAGCTTGAAATAGTTGACTGTAGGCTCATAGATCGACTTCTTCTCAAGGTGGACCTCGGCTGACTGATGACATTCTACTTCAAAACGTATCGTGGGGTCCACAATGATGCCCCGTTTAGTGTCAGCATTGTACGCTAAAATATCTACTCGTCTCGTTGACCCATTTTCCACAGCATGTTTCCTTAAAAATGACTTGTAACGGTGAAATATTTACTTACTTACTTACTGGCTTTTAAGGAACCCGTAGGTTCATTGCCGCCCTCACATAAGCTCGCCATTGGTCCCTATCCTGAGCAAGATTAATCCAGTCTCTACCATCATATCTTACCTCCCTCAAATCCATTTTAATATTATCTTCCCATCTACGTCTCGGCCTCCCCAAATGTCTTTTTCTCTCCAGCCTCCCAACTAACACTCTATATGCATTTCTGGATTCGCCCATACGTGCTACATGTCCTTCCCATTAATATGAGTAATTCATATAATATTAACATAGCTGACATCAGGGAAATGTTTGAGTAAAAATTGCAACAATATATTTAATATATTTAATATATTTATAACAAAATCACATAGGCCTAGGTAAACAATATGTATATGAAATATTCACACACTACTACAAACTGAAGACTGCATATTTTTGGACGATTAATACTTCCCACTCCGCTCGGCTCGGCTTGGCTGTAGCAACAAAAGAATTTACCTGCAACCCCCCCGCACCGATGGCAAGAATACCTCAGGTCCCAGCGCTAAACTCGTCGGAGGAAGACAGTATCTGATCTAATGCCACAATGTCCTGTCAATTTAGTATCTGATCTCGTGTTATACCTCATACTTGATCTCACGTAGTAACTCATACTACATACCTGATCCCCATTCAGAAACTTACATCCAATTCTAAAGGAGTAACATATACCCGATCCTCATTCAAAACTAATGCCTAAATCTATTTTTTTTGTTATTTTACGACGCTTTATCAACTACTGTGGTTATCCACTCGCCCGAGTATTTTTAATTGGGTTATTTTACGACGCTGTATCAACAATTCAGGCTGAATGAATGAAGGTGATAATGAAGGTGAAATGAGTTCGAGGTCCAGCACCGAAAGTTACCCAGCATTTGATCGTATTGGGTTGAGGGAAAACCCCGGAAAAAACCTCAACCAGGTAACTTGCCCCGACCGGGAATCGAATCCGGGCCACCTGGTTTCGCGGCTAGACGCGCTAACCGTTACTCCACAGGTGTGGACGATCCTATTGATTACAATGCAGAAACTTATATTTGATCCTAATGCAGAAACTTATACTTGATTTTAATGCATAAACTTACATTTGATGTTAATGTAAAAACTTATACTTGATCTTAATATAGAAACTTATTCTTGATTTTAATGCAGAAATTTATATTTTACACTAATGAATAAACTTATATTTTATCCTAATGGATAAACTTACATTTGATCCTAAATCAGAAATTTATATTTAATACCAATACAGAAAATTATACTTGGTCCTAATGCAGAAACTTATATTTGATACTAATGTAGAAACTTATACTTTATCCTAATGCAGAAATTTATATTTTATACTAATGAAGAAACTTACTTACACTTGATCCTAATGCGGAAACCCATATTTGATCCTAATCCAGAAATTTATATTTCATTCTAATGCAGAAAGTTATACTTGATCCTAATGCAGAAACCCATGCTTGATGCTAATCCAGAAATATATTTCATCCCAATGCAGAAAGTTATATTTGATATTAATGTAGAAACTTATACTTGATATTAATGTAGAAATTCATACTTGATCTTAATGTAGAAACTTATAGGCTTACTCGATCCTAATGTAGAAACTTATACTTGATCTTAATGTAGAAACTTATACTTGATCTTAATGTAGAAAGTTATAGCCTATTTGATCCTAATGCATAAACTTATACTTTATCCTAATGCAGAAACATTTACTCGATCCTAATACTACAGAAACTTACATTTGATACTAATGCAGAAACTTATACTTGATTCTAATGTATAAATTTATACTTGATCTTAATACAGAAACTTATTCTTTATTTTAATGAAGAAAGATACTCTTGACCCTAATGCAGAAACTTATACTTGACTCTAATGGAGAAACTCATATTTGATCATAATGCAAAAACTTATACGTGACTCTAATGCATATATTTCATTGTAATGCAGAAACTTATAATTCATCCTAATGCAGAAACTCGTAATTGGTGTCTTTTCTGGATTGCACCGACTGAGTTGATAGTTGATGAAACCAATTTCTTGTCCTGTAACCTTTGAAAAATAACTCTTAAAGCACAATTCAGAACCTAAAAGCTTCCTGAAGAAATAAGAAACATTTTTAGAATACCTGTTATATACCGTTTTCACCTTTCACTAAAGTGCAAAAGCAGAGCATTAAATTTCGCGCTACGAAATTGGATGTCCTTCCTCTTCACGGTGTTTGAGTTGAATAAGTTGTGACCCATCCGCTGGGTGGTACACCCCTGACATGTCTTTGGGAGAGCCATCGTCACGGGCTGGAAACTTGCTAATGGCCGTAAGTGCTGACAGTTGTGATAAATAGTTCATATCTCAAAGCAGGGCGACCTTCAATGGCAACGTAAATGGCTTCGTTAACGGAATGTCCGGATATACCACCCGTTACGTTGATGGATTGCATCTTAGCACTGTCTTGCATAATAAAGCTGCTTTAGTTGTGTTTGCACAATTATTATTATATAATACAGAGATGTCTATCCAGAGGCCTGAGACTAGGTACGATCTGACCGGGAATTTCAATTACTTTCAAGTAACATTACACCAATTTAATAATATTTAGAGTTTAAACACTCAAAGCCAACTGTCAACAGCACCTGATGCACATTTGTTTAATATATCTTTTCGCATCTGATGTTCAGATGTTACATATTTTCATCGTTTCCTTAAGAGTATAGTGGGTCATGGTATTGCTTGATGGCCATGCTAGCAATTATTGTATCATTATCTTAATATTATACAGTATAACAGTGATATCAACTGATGCCCATAGGAGCAAGCGCGCGCTTTAGAGCCCAGTAGAGCCTGAGCGCTTTACAGCGGAAAGGAAAGAGACAGACGAAAGAGGTAGTATCAGTGGCGTATACTGGTTAAAGGGTTTGGGCTACCGCTGACCCTATTATTACACAAAATATATCTAACAATTACTTTAATTTTAATTACTATGGTAAAACTAATAATAAAAAATTATTACATTATGTTATATTATAAACTTTTTCTTTTGTAATTTCCTTGGGCTACCGCCGGTAGCCCCGGTAGCCCGAAAAATACGCCCCTGGGTAGTATATGCCGCTTGGTTTGAGCTATATTCAGGGATGGCCAGCACTGATTCAATGGATAAAGGGAAGAGAACTTATTAAAACTGTATCCATGTTAATTTTTAGATTTGTCTGAGAAGTATAATTGCATTATAAGAATGTAAGTTTTAATTTTAATGCTCATTTTTCACAAGTTTGCTTTTTTATTCAAAAGGAATATTTTCTCAACTTTTTTTTATAGAAAAGTGAAATTTTCAGATATGTTTGTTTAGTAGCCTTACAGGTACTAAAACAATGTTTCTGTAAATCTAATATATCGTAAATTCTTATTACTGAAGATAGTGTATTAAACTGTTTGAAAATATTCGCATGGAAAATGTTTGTAAGGAAATGAAATAACAAAGCAAATACTGTTACATCACAAACAAAATATATGTGCATATATGTTGGTAAAACGTCAGCTCTATAGCTTCAGCAGATTTCGAGATAATTTAATATTGTGATAACAGAAAGTTACGCACCAATATCACCTAAAAGCATAATGCGATAAGAGTTTTATTATGTAATATTAGTTACAGTTAAAACATATACCTAGGCAACTTTGCTTTGTACTATAATATTGTTTTGATTACTTTTATAAGGCTAAAGATACCATTAATATCAATTTCAACTTATCATGTCATATTCAGTGTCTTTCATTGGGATAACACTTTCTTTATGAATGATGTGTTTAATTCAGTTAGTACAGTATAGTTGTAGTTATTATGGAATTTGTGTGATTATTCCTTCTTTACTCTTTATTATGTTATTAAAACACAACTGCAATATTAGGCTGAGAAATTGGTGTTAGTACTTTTGTTTTACAGACAATATAGATAATATCAAACAGAAAGAAGCCATATAAAAATAACGACATAAAATTTCACGTTCCGTTTGAAGTTTGTGCACCACTGTTTTCTTAATCCAACAGGCTGCTTATTCCCCCTAGCATACCTAGTGCTTAATGCCCGCGCACGACGTCAAGGTCAGAAAAATGCGCTTGCTTTGACATCACTGATATAAACTGCTTCTGTATGTTATACATTATTCATTAATATATTCGCGAAATATTCTTATTTCAAATATCACAAATGTTCTCATCTTGTCGACAATTCACTGAATGAATGCACTTAATTGAAGATAAAATGTTATAACCTCAAATATTTGTTTAATTTTGCTGTTTCATTAATCATAATTTCTACTTCTATTGTCAGATGTTTATCCATGAATTTCAATTGCAGGAGGCCAAGGTAATGCCGGCCAATGCAATATATTTTGTGTGAGATCGTGCGTATTTGCTTGGTTTCCGCACAAAACCAATCCGCGAAAAGTCTAAAATTCCACATTCAGTATTCCCAACCTAACACACATAATAATTTCCCTCTTCTTGCCGCTTAAGTGACAGATTGATTTTACTGCTTTTGGCTTTTAACATATTATTTTTAGAGACGTTCAATATAGTAATAATTATAAATTGAAACTTACCGCTGCAATTTCACCTAAATTGCACTGTTAATTATTGTTTTTAAATATTTGCAAAAATGAAGTGAACTCTACAACACCACCAAAGTTACTGCATTCGTGATGCAAGTAACATTAAGGAAGCCGTGAAAAAATCAACAAGATTCCAGATTCATCATAGACTGGGGAAAAAAGACAGACGTATATCACGGCCTGCTGGAGTATAGTAAACACAGAAAACATTTTAAAGCAACAATGTTGAAGATAGATATTTTTTTTTTTTTGCAAATTTGCCGTCATTGAACAGAAACCAAGATGGAGATTTCATTGCAACTAATTAGAAATTCCTCTTTCAGGTATGTAATAAACGATCTTCGCACAAAATAATGTACGGTACACGAGCGGTATGTTTTCTTTCAATTCTCGGAAATTGAAAAATCTCAACTACGTTTCGCTTTTTCAAACTTTTCCTCGAACATGAAAACTTCAACATACCGCTCTTGTAACGCATATTACTATTTAGCAACTTAAATATCTTACTTAATATTAATTAATATACAGTTCTTTTTATTATTATTATTATTATTATTATTATTATTATTATTATTATTATCATTATTATTATTATTCGCAATATATTTTCACAGTCTAGTATATACACTCACGAAGCTCAATACGTAGTAAATATGCATCCATAGATAGTTGCTAACCACTAGGATCGCTAATAACGCGTCATTACAGACAATGCGAAATAGTACCGACACAGTCTATTGTTCCTAGCACCCTCACAACTCAAGCTTCGTGACTGTATATACTAGACTGCGGTATTACTCAGATATCATGCGAGTTCTTATCTCATAGCATTCGTAATTTATCAACAAAATGAGAACTTTCTAGATATCATGTATGAAGGTTTTTGTGTTCTTGCTCACTTGGGGTGAGAAAACAATATAGCGAGAGTTAAAATTACTTGAGAAATTGAAAAAAAAAAAAAAAAAAAATTGACAAGAACTTAAAGGAAATCACAATGACTGCGTGAAATACCTATACTGGAGTTAAAGTATTAAAATGCAGTAACGTACTTTATATGGATGGTGTTTGGATGAAGGCAGACAAGTCATAAAAATGAGTTTTGAAATTAACGAAAATTAAACTTCGAAACTTTATTGGGAATAATTTTGCGCGAGATCGTGCGTATTTGCTTGTTTTCCGTACAGAAGCAATACGCGGTGGTAAGTGTGAAATACCACATTCAGTATTCCCAACGTAACACATATAACAATTTCCATCTTCTTACCGCTTAAGCGCGACATTCATTTTACTGCTTTAGGCTTTTAACATATTATTTTTAGAGACGTTTAACATAGTAATAATTATAAATTGGAAACTTACCACTGCAATTTCATCTAAATTGCAATGTTAATTATTGTTTTTAAATATTGGCAAAAATTAGGTAAAGTCTACTACTCCACGAAACTTATTGCATTCCTGATACAAGTAACATTAAGGAAGCCGTGAAAAAATCAACGAGATTCCAGATGCCGATGTTATTACTGCAATATGTTATATAAATAATATTGTTAAAATATTAAAATGAAAAATAAATCATTACATAACCTTACCGTTTGTTTTAAGTTCGCATTTATATACTGGGGGGAAAAAAAGAGACAGACGTATATCATGGCCTGCTGGAGTATAGTAAACACAGAAAGCATTTTACAGCAACAATGTTGAAGAAAGATATTTTGGTGTTCCGAAGTTGGCGTCATTAAACAGAAACCAAGATGGAGATTTCATTGCAACTAATTAGAAATTCCTCTTTCAGGTATGTAATAAACGATCTTCGCACAAAATAATGTACGATACACGAGCGGTATGTTTGTTTTCATGTTCTCGGAAATTAAAAAAGCTCAACTACGTTTCGCTTTTTCAATCTTTTCCTCGACCATGAAAACGTCAACATACCGCTCTTGTAACGTATATTACTATTCTACAGAAATTAAACACATCAAATGCAAGTATTAGTTCTCTTTTGCACATCAACTTTTATAATTTATCTTGTGTATTTACCTGGGAATAAAATCCCTTTGCAAAAAAAAAAAAATGACAACCACCAATTTTTCGTTCTGCAAAGGAATTTTACAAAGTTACATTTCTTCAGATAAAATTTATAGGACAAAACTAAAATTTTTCAATCATTTATTATCATAATACACTGCTCTCTTAAACTGACTGAGCATATTGGGAATTAAATCAATGGCTTTCCCAAAATATGCTATGAAATGTTTATAACAATTTTTATCTCGAAAAGGAAGTAAAATCGAGCAAAATTGTATCAAACGTTATTGTTTGAAATATTTCAAAGATTAATTTCCTGAAATGAATGACATTACTTACGGTCCCCCCTCTAGAAATAAACATATATAGAATATTTCCACTGCTAAAGTGTGGAAAACCTGGAGGCATCTCCCAGTTTTAACTCCAAATGAATGTCAAGATATTTTTTCCGCACCCTGTGTATGTAATTTTAGTCTAAATAGAGCAATTTTATGAATTCTCTCCACCCAGCAAACTATGTTGGAGGGTAAATATTCTGTCCTTACCTGCGTAATTGTCTCCAGGTAGTTACAGGGCAATTAAGAAAATTAGCAAAACCGACACTCTGTGATAAAAATTTACATTAAAAGCTCTTCTGTCTTCTCTTACAGAGACTCCAAGGTGTTTAGTAAGTTTCTTAATGACTTCACCATTCATGAATACATTGACTCCCGGCCTAGGGAATGCCATTAGTTTAGAAGAAATCGATGTACTTGGACAATGAGACAGACACATATCCGAAACCACTGAGAAAGTATGGGCCATTCTAAAAACGTTTCCGCGAAAATAAAAAAAAAATATACATATATATTTTTTCTTTTTGCTGCGTCATACTATTTTATCTGAAGAGAAATTAAAAATAAATAAACTACAAACAATAACATTGTCGCTAATGAAATTTGTAACTGTAAGTCGGAAAAAGTAGGTATGAAATTGCGCCTTAGAATAAGGTTACCAAATGAAATTTGTACCGAAAATATCTCATGCTAAGAACTAGTACACTAGGATTGCAATATAAGTAAATAAATGAATGAATGAATGAATAAATGAATAAATAAATAAATAAATAAAAAAGAAATAAATAAAGAAATAAATAAAGAAATAAATAAAGAAATAAATAAAGAAACAAAGAAATAAATAAAGAAATAAACAGACCAAGCCAGACCAGGCCAGATTAAATTGAATAAAAAATTGAATAAAAGAATAAAAATTGAATACATTAAATTGAATAAAAATTGAATAAATTAAATTGAATGAAATAATTGAATAAATTAAATTGAATAAAAATTGAATAAATTAAATTGAATAAAAATTGAATAAATTAAATTGAATAAAAATTGAATAAATTAAATTGAATAAATTAAATTGAATTTAAAAATGAATAAATTAAATTGAATAAAAAATTGAATAAATTAAATTGAATAAAATTGAAAAAAAAATAAATTTTATTAAAAATTGAATAAATTAAATTGAATTAAAAATTGATTAAACTGAATTGGATTTTAAAAATTGAATAAATTAAATTGAATTAAAAAATGAGTAAATTAAATTGAATTAAAAAAATGAATAAATTAAATTTAATTAAAAATTGAATAAATTAAATTGAATTTAAAAATTGATTAAACTAAATTTGATTTAAAAAATTGAATAAATTAAATTGAATTAAAAATGAATAAATTAAGTTGAATTTTATAAAACTTAATAAATTAAATTGAATTAAAAAACAGTAACATGAGCTGCTGCCAGGAAGTCAAAAGGAGGATAGCAATGGCAAAGGAAGCTTTCAATAGAAAAAGGAGCATCTTCTGCGGACCTCTGGAGGAAGAACTAAGGAAGAGACTAGTGAAGTGCTTTGTGTGGAGTGTGGCATTGTATGGGCAGAAACATGGACATTACGATTAAGTGAAGAGAAGCGAATAGAAGCATTTGAAATGTGGATATGGAGAAGAATGGAGCGTGTGAAGTGGACAGACAGAATAAGAAATGAAGCTGTGTTGGAAAGGGTGCGTGAAGAAAGAATGATGCTGAAACTGATCAGGAAGAGAAAAAGTAATTTTCTGGGAAGAAACTGCCTACTGAAGGGTGCACTGGAAGGAATGGTGAACGGGAGAAGAGTTCGTGGCAGAAGAAGATATTAGATGATAGACGATTTTAAGATACATGGATCATATGCGGAGACAAAGAGGAAGGCAGAAATTAGAAACATTTGTTGAATGTTGGGTTTGCAGTGATAGACCTGCCCTTGGGCAGAAAACTCTGACTAAATGAATTCCAAAATAAAACTCAATATGAGATAGCAAAGGTCACTGGCATAGAAAATAGAAATTTAACCTATTAAAGCTGCTTTAATTAGTGAATATTTTAAAATGTTTCGTGGGGATGAATATATGATAAATGACTGTAGAAAATAAGGTGAATGAAAATAATGTTACCGTTGACTTTTTCGTTGCTTCTGGTATTCTGCACTTCTCATAGTTTTGTCTAGTCAGTTTTGTTGAATTACACGTGATACTTGTAAAATAACATGAATCCTCTCACACTCAGAAGCACAGATGATGCGTTCCGGAAATTTTTTGTATCACCTCGAATTTTTTTCTCGCCCCATCTGCTCAAGGTGTAATAGCAGGTTGGCATGTTATGGGGCTTTCACTTCAACCATTGCAATTCCGTTCTGTGGACATAGGTGGTATATTTCTCTTCTTTACTGCTTGCATTGTTTCAATGTTCTTTTAATTGTCAACTTCCTCCTTCATTTAGTTATATTTTTAACTCCCACATTTATTTCTTTTCAATTTTAAATATTCTATGAATAAAATCGTATCTTTTTCATTGTATTCCTACGTTTCTTTTATTGTTGTACTGTGTCTTCTTACCTTGTCTTAATTTATTAACTGTATATTATGAAACACGTTTATAATGTTATACTTTATTACATGAGTCGATTTTTTAGGAAAATCGCTTCGCTTTTTTCATACTTTTGACGACTTCAATAACTACAACATTATAAACGTGTTTCATATGTTATTTTTTGTGTTTCATATGTTATTTTTTTAATATAGAAATAACATCAGATTTGTAATGGTGTGTAGTTTGATATCATGATCTATGAAGAAAGAGGTTTCTATGACAACACTGATGTATTAAATACTAGCCGTACACGTGCGCTCCGCTGCACCCGTTAGAAATAAATATAAAGTAATTACATAATTAAAATAGGACATTTGATCCAGGGAAGATTCGTGTTTGATAGAAGGATAAATCGTTTAATATGTTACTTAATTTAAATTGTATTTAAAATATTAAAATGCGATCATTTTCATCCAGAGATCACTCATTTGGTGCAATGACAATTCCTTTAACATGTTTCTTAATTGTTATTACCAATTATTTTTGGAAAAGCGAAAATTAACAGAAAAATTTTGGCTACAGATTTATTATTATGTTTATATTATATTATATTATGAAAAAGTATGTTGATAACGGATGTACTCGAATTAGAAAGTTTTTAATTTGTTGTGGGAGCTCTTGAATCTCAGGAGGAACAACTTTTACAACAGCGCAACATAATCTGCTTGGCTCATTACCCAATTTTTGCATTGCATTTATTGCATTTATATTTTATGTATTTTAACACGATTCAATTGAGCATAGTTAAAATTTGAATTATAAAATAATGGATTGCTAAGTTAACGTACTATTACTGCATACTAAATCAATACACTCTCGTTGTTCGTTAATTGTCTGAGATAAAAATGAATATGTTCATAAACATTATTATAAGAAATACAGGAAATGAATATATAGAATAGCCTATCAAGTTTTCTGTGCATAAGAAGCTATTTTAATCTTACCTGTCCTCAATTCACTCATAAGGTACTGTAATAACATTATAGCATTATGTCCATCTAGAGAAACTACACTTTCCAATGATGAAATAATAATTAATTATACAAATCGGTTAATTTAGCTTCCGATATTACTTCATACAAACACAGAAACATTCTCTGTAGGCTATGTTTCATAGCTTTCGATTGTGTCCAAGGCCCCTTATAGACGAAGTCATTTGTTTTTTATTTCAATACACGGCCTTAGATGGCGGTTATTTCAATTTTAAAACTCATTTATCTCATTAAATATCAGTCCTATCAAAATGTTTCAAGGAATAAAACTTATCAGAAATCATTTTTAAAGAAACTGTTATGTAACATATTTCACAAAAATCAATAATAAGCGAGATATTTCGATTTATTTAATTCAGGCCCCCTTATAACCCCCCTTTTTAAATAACGTATTTTGAATGCCATATAGCCTATAATCTAAGTTACAACGAACGTAATCTATATTCCAATTTTCATCGAAATCGGTTCAGCCATTATCGCGTGAAAAGGTAACAAACATACAGACAGACAGACATACAAACAAAAATTTCAAAAATGCGATTTTCGGTTTCAGGGTAGTTAATTACATATGTTAGGACCAATTATTTTTGGAAAATCGAAAATTACCAGAAAAATTTCGGCTACAGATTTATTATTAGTATAGATTAAAGCATGACAAATCGTTTCATAATGTTAACTTTGACGTTTTAGTTGCCATGGTAATATTTATACGACATTAGTTTAATAATGTGACATATTATGCATGATTTTGAGTAAGGATAAAGACTGTTTATGATGCTGATGTACATTTTTTTTCTTCGATAGTGCGTAAAGTTGCATTTTACTCATTGTTATCAGTGTACAATAGTGGCAAAAAACCGGACCGACCCTTGTAGCTGATTTCAGAGCCTTGTTCACTTCAGAGCACGATAGAATGGTAACTAAGACGTTCGTGGTTCGAATCCTGCCTGGGAAGGAAACTTTTTTTTGTGCCTTATTCAAATTTATTCCCAATACTTTTCGATTGCTGGTAAAATTCATGTTCTGGGAATAATAAGTTAATTAAGTAGTAAAATACCGCTGCAATCGAAAAGTATTGGGAATAAATTTGAATAAGGAACAAAAAAAAGTTTCCTTCCCAGGCAGGATTCGAACCACGAAAGTCTCAGTTACCAGTCTATCGTGCTCTGGAGCGAACAAGGCTCTGAAATCGGCTACAAGGGTCGGTGTGGTTTTTTTTTATCACTACTGTACAGCGAGTCTTTAAAACACTAGTGCATAAAAAAGTAAGTAATCACTTTGGGCACTGCTATTCATTTTACGCACTGCCATAGAAAATGTAATATTCAATGTACAAACTTCATTCCATAAGAAATAAATGCATTACCTCGAGCATTCATTACTTAAATATTACACGTAACACAAATAAGTAACAAATGGTTACAGGCAATTTTGTTACAAATCCGTATGATTGCGTGTGTATATACAGGGTGTTTCCGAGGTGGTGTTACAAACTTTCAGGGATGATGGCGAAGGGCACATGTATCAATTTGAGATAAGGTACCATGGTCCGGAAATGACTGAGTCGAAAGTTATAAGCAAAAATAGTTGTATGGATATGGAATTGTAATTTGGCACCACGTGCCCTCCTTTCCTTAACTTTTGGAACAATCGTGGAAAGATGTTATGGGCCGGATGTCTCCTACGTGGGTACTTGTACCGATACAATCTGTGAGCTAGTCTACTGTTCCCATTGGCTCAACCGTATTCGAAAATCAGGTCTGCTTATTCCGCTCTCGTGTACTCCTCCATTTCACTAGGACTGATCGACTGGACACTGCAACTTGTACACATACACTGCTGTCTACAGACGTGCATATCAGGACCGACCATTTCCGTTACACATTACGCTATCTGCATTGCTTTAGTGTAGTTTCCTGTCCCCACCCCTCAGACAGCGCACTGAATGGAATACTGTAAGTAGACAACGTAAACAACGTCAGATGAATACAGTATGTGTAAGATGTACGGATAAATACACAAATAAGGTGTACAGAGGAATAAAATTATTTCATTTCCACACAACTATTTTTGCTTGTAACTTTCGACTCAGTCATTTCCGGACCAGGGTTCCTTATCTCAAATTGATACATGTGCCCTTCGCCATCATTCCCTGAAAGTTTGTAACACCACCTCGGAAACACCCTGTATAATGTTGAATTTACAACCATGACTTTATTATGAAGACAAACATAAGAACAGAAAATAAAATAAAGGAACAGAATATTTTTGAGTAGTTAAATGAACAAGAGAAATGATACATTTAATAAGAATTATATTATTGCGACAAAAATGAAAACACATGAACGCATTCTTTTTCAGTTACTGAATTAACCAGATAAATGATAAATTTAACAGCAATTGCTTTATTATGAAGCAAGAAAGAAAGAAATAAAGGTAAAATAAAAACACATGGACGGAATAAAATATTTTTTAGTTACTGAAACAAGATAAATTATAAATTTAACAACAATGACTTCTTTATGACAACAGTGATAGAAAATAGAAATTCATGAACGCAATCTTTACGAGTTACTGAATTAAATTAAAGCATTTTTAATCCATTACATATAATAGGTACTATATATGTGTGTGTGTGTACTTATTCACACTGCAATGGGTATATACACAGGTGGCAGTGGTAACTAATTACACTCAATAAAGACAATAATAAAAACAATTAATAAGAAAATACAATTAATGATAATAATACTAATAATTAATAGTAACAATAATAATAATAGTAATAATAATAATAATAATAATAATAATGATAATAATAATAGGGAACATCCTAAATTAAATGAAGCACGATCACTTAAAATAACATTTAAAGTAAATCTAATTTGTTTCTTAAACCTAAGTTCGAACTAAAACCCGCGAGTATGATATGTTCATATCTGCACAAATACCTTTCAAATTACACTCATTTCGCTGTCAACTCACTCACTGCAATGGAACTACGACACATTTCACTGATTCTATCCTGATTTCACTAACATTTCAAAACATTTCACTGTTCAAATACTATGCACTGCCACTATAAACTATAAAGCTTCACTGACAGGAACACGTTTCACTTACACAGCACACTTCACTGACACGACATATTTCTTCACTGATACAACACACTTCACTGACACAACATAATTCTTCACTGATACAACACTTCAATAACAACATATCATTTACACCCTTTAAATACTGTGTATAATTACCGTCTATTAGTAAGGTCCTTAAGCCTATTTTTAAATACGTTTTTGGTTGTTGGTAAACCCTTTAGTAAGTCTGCAGGTAAAGCATTCCAGTCCCTGATAGTACGATTGAGAAAAGAAAACTTTCCAGTGTCCGTCCTCTGTCTTCTTTCCCTCAATTTATATGAGTGGTCGTTTCTTGAAGAGTAATTTGGCGGCTGCAACCTATTTTTTTATTTCTCTCCAGGCAGGCTCACCTCTGTATGATTTGAACATTGCGCAATAATCGAATTCGCGTTCTCCGGTCATTGAGTGTGTCCCATTTTAATGGTGAATTTTTCCGACAACACTTGAGAGCCCGTTTTTGAATCTTTTCCAGTGTCTTAATATGTTCTAGTCTGTAAGGATCCCAACATGCAGCACCATATTCCATTACTGGACGTACTAGTGATTTATATGCAATCTCTTTGGATTTATCAGAGCCTTTTTTTAGTACCCATACTACTTCAGAGTAACCTCATAAAACCCCACCATTCATTCTCGGAGATTCTGTATTAGGAATCTGTTCTTGAAATTTTATCGTCTATTTTTAAACACCCTGTAGCTCTTTAAGTGCGACTGAGATGAACATGAAATGGTACTGAGCTGCTTCTCTTGTGTTCCCCAGCTCAACTGCTGCTGCACGTACTGTGTATTTAGAAAGACACGGAATCGTACTCAGACAAGGAAGGAATGAGGACTGATTGAAGGAATAGTGGAGTTCACATCCTGGCGAGGTCACGTAATTTTTTAATATTGTTGTTCGCAGTTGAGCCGAGCATTCAGACATTGAAATAGGGTCAATCAATAGCAGCGGGAGGGATCCGGAGGCAGCGGGCACTGGTTCGAGAGAGACATTACGGGACTTCAGGTACAGCGCGAATAGGGGGAGGGGAGAAGAGAAAAAGAGAGGGAAACGCAGAAGAGAGATGACAGAAACAAGGAGAGAAGCTGTGACAAGAGATTTATGTTAGAGAGAAAGATAGACGAAGAAGATATAAATATTGAAGAGAAAGAAGAAGGAAGCGAGGGCAAAGAAACGGTAGAACGAAAACAAGTTGAAAGATGAAAGTCAAAACAGTGTAAACAAAAAGGAAAGAAAAAAGCGCTAGTAAGAACGATAGAAAAACGAGAAAGGCGAGTAGGAAAAAGCGAGAAATATTATAGGGAAAAAGATACTAGAACGAAAATTGACAAAGAAGTAGTAAAGAAGAGAAATGTAACAAAGCAGACAAGGAAAAAAGTAACGAAGTAACAGTAGGGTAAAAGAATGGGGGGAAAAGAAATAAAGGACAAAAAAACAGAAGGAAAGTGGGGAGGAGAAAAAAAGAAAGACGGAAAAAGAAGAGAAAAAAGAAAGAATGAAGAGAAGAAAGGAAAAGGTAAAATTATGAAACAAGGGAGAGGATAAGAGTGTAAAGATGAGAATGAGAAACAAATAAGAGAGGAAGATGGACATGATAACACGTGTAAGACTGCTTCTTGTAATTAGGTTTTCTCTCAACCCAATATGAGCAAACGCTGGGTAACTTTCTGTGTTGGACCCCGGACTCATTTCACCGGCATTATCACCTTCATTTCATTCGGACGCAAATTAACCTGAGATGTTGATAACGCGTCGTAAAATAACCTACTAAAATAAAAAAAAATTAGGAGAGAATAAATTAGATTCAGAGAGTATAGATAAAACTCTGTATAGACTAGATTCGTAGAGTGGAGATGGGATTGGAAATGTGCATATGGGATAGAGTGGATATACTGCACAGATCGTATTTGAGAGAGTGGTGTGCAGATGGGGATTGAGACAGTGGAGTGCAGATTAGGATTGAGACAGTGGAGTGCAGATTGGAATTGAGACAGTGGTGTGCAGATTGGAATTGAGACAGTGTTGTGCAGATTGGTATTGAGACAGTGGTGTGCAGATTTTTATTGAGACAGTGGAGTGCAGATTGGTATTGAGACAGTGGTGTGCAGATTAGTATTGAGACAGTGGTGTGCAGATTGGGATTGATACAGTGGTGTGCAGATTGGGATTGAGACAGTGGTGTGCAGATTGGGATTGAGACAGTGGTGTGCAGATTGGGATTGAGACAGTGGTGTGCAGATTGGGATTGAGACAGTGGTGTGCAGATGGGGATTGAGACAGTGGTGTGCAGATTGGGATTGAGACAGTGGTGTGCAGATTGGGATTAAAACAGTGGTGTGCAGATTGGGATTGAGACAGTGGTGTGCAGATTGGGATTGAGACAGTGGTGTGCAGATTGGGATTGAGACAGTGGTGTGCAGATTGGGGTTGAGACAGTGGTGTGCAGATGGGGATTGAGGCAGCGGTGTGCAGATTGGGGTTGAGACAGTGGTGTGCAGATTGGGATTGAGACAGTGGTGTGCAGATTGGGGTTGAGACAGTGGTGTGCAGATTGGGATTGAGACAGTGGTGTGCAGATTGGGATTGAGACAGTGGTGTGCAGATGGGGATTGAGGCAGCGGTGTGCAGATTGGGGTTGAGACAGTGGTGTGCAGATTGGGATTGAGACAGTGGTGTGCAGATTGGGATTGAGGCAGTGGTGTGCAGATTGGGATTGAGACAGTGGTGTGCAGATTGGGATTGAGACAGTGGTGTGCAGATTGGGATTGAAACAGTGGTGTGCAGATTGGGATTGAGACAGTGGTGTGCAGATTGGGATTGAGACAGTGGTGTGCAGATTGGGATTGAGACAGTGGAGTGCAGATTGGGGTTGAGACAGTGGTGTGCAGATTGGGATTGAGACAGTGGTGTGCAGATGGGGATTGAGACAGTGGTGTGCAGATTGGGATTGAGACAGTGGTGTGCAGATTGGGATTGAGACAGTGGTGTGCAGATTGGGATTGAGACAGTGGTGTACATATTGATATTGAGACAGTGATGTGCAGATTGGGATTGAGACAGTGGTGTGCAGTTTGGGATTGAGACAGTGGTGTACAGGTGGGGATTGAGACAGTGTTGTGCCGATGGGGGTTGAGACAGTGATATGCAGATGAAGTTGGGGGATAAGCGTGAGAGAAAGTGCATGGAAAATACAGATAAATAAAGGAAAATGTACTCGAATACTATATTTGAGTACTTGCTCACGTGGATGCATGAGTTTGATTAGTGAAGGTTGGATGGATCGAAATCAAACTAGAGATAGCTATGGTGTTATGAGTAGCGAAAGAGTGAGTGAGTGAACAACAGCAAATGATGGATGGATAGATGGATAGATGGACGGATGGATGGATGGATTATGATAAGCATGAGTGCAGGAATATATGAATGCATAAATGGACAAGGAAACGGTATGAACGCAGGATTGAAAGACAGACCTCCAGACTTCAAGTAGTTTCTTCCTGAACTCTAAGAATATGAAAGACGCTAGACTTTCTTGTATTTCTCTTTCTACTCTCCTCTTTTGCAGCATAAATATCAACTCTGTATATTGGTTGAAGATCAATGAAGTGACGTAACAATGTACGAGGTCGTTGAGGAAATTATAAAGGGGTGGTGTGAAGGCCACTTGAGCTGCACAGCATGGCAGATACACAAAACCGCGAGATATTGCTGTCACTCTGTTCTGTCGACGTGTCGATAACGCCATCTTGAGCGAACGGTATACAGCGTTTCTATTCTTATCTCGGGCCATAAATATACACAGTTGAAATGGCAAGTCAGACAGCTCATGGTCAACATAAAGATGGCACTTTGACCAAGAGGAGTTACAAGGGTCATAACTTACCGACAAATGTACGATACGATACCACTTTATGTAGCCCATGTTACTCTGACCTAGTATTATACAACAGGAAGGTTCTGTGCCCAATGTTAAAGCGTGGGTTGAAATTATGTTTAGAGCGCCAGGGTTCGATATCTGCGATAGTTGAAATGGAGATTGAATGAGAGAGATAGATGAACAAATTAAGAAAAAGAAAACGGATATTTTTTGTGCGAGATCGTGCGTATTTGCTTGGTTTCCGCACAAAACTAATCCGCGGAAAGTCTAAAATTCCACACTCAGTATTCCCAACCGAACACACATAACAATTTCCCTCTTCTTACCGCTTAAGTGACATATTGATTTTACTGCTTTAGGCTTTTAACATATTATTTTTAGAGACGTTCAATATAGTAATAATTATAAATTGGGAAACTTACCACTGCAATTTCACCTAAATTACACTGTTAATTATTGTTTTTAAATATTTGCAAAAATTAAGTAAACTCTACAACTCCACTAAATTTACTGCATTCGTGATGCATATAACATTATGGAAGCCGTTTGTTTTAATTTCGCATTTATAGACTGGGGGGGGGGGGGGGGGGGGAAAGACAGACTTATATCACGGCCTACTGGAGTATAGTAGACACAGAAAACATTTTAAAGCAACAATGTTGAAGATAGATATTTTTGTTTTGCAAATTTGCCGTCATTGAACAGAAACCAAAATGGAGATTTCATTGCAACTAATTAGAAATTCCTCTTTCAGAGTATGTAATAAACGATCTTCGCACAAAATAATGTACGATACACGAGCGGTATGTTTTCTTTCAATTCTCAGAAATTAAAAAAGCTCAACTACGTTTCGCTTTTTCAAACTTTTCCTCGAACATGAAAACTTCAACATACCGCTCTTGTAACGCATATTACTATTTGTTGGTTATTTAAGGACGCTGTATCAACATCTCAGGTTATTTTGCATCCGAATGAGATGAAGATGATAATGCCGGTGAAATGAGTCTGGGTTCTAGTACCGAAAGTTAACCAGCATTTGCTCATATTGGGTTGAGGGAAAACCCAGGAAAAAAATACCTCAACCAGATAACCTGCCCCAACCGGGAATCGAACCTGGGCCACGTGGTTTCGCGGTCAGACGCGCTAACCATTACTCTACAGGTGTGGACTTGTCTCTTAATTACATCCACTTTAACATACTCTCTCTTTCACCCTCTCATATTATTTTCTCTCACACATTTTGTTAGCCATTCCCTCTCTTCGACTGTCACTCCATCTTCTATCTTCTGTTATTCTTATCTGCTCTCTCGCAGTCGTCACTACAATAGATTAATCGAGTCAGTCGCGCGGCTCTATAAGCCTGCTCGATATTCCCGACGCGCGTTGCGTTTTTGTTTATTTTTGCAACTCAATGAACTCCGAATTGGCTCGACGTCAAATCTCTGATTATATTTGCGAGCTGATTTTACGGCTTCTCATCTGGGGTAAGGATCTCGCTCCCTCCTCGGTGCATTTCCAAACGGCTTGACGCCCCGACTTGTGGCTGCGATGAGCTAGATGGATGTCACACATAAACTGCAGATCCAGTGGAAAAGGATGAGAAATCACTTGCTTCCAATAGCTTAAAGAGACTATTTCAGAACTTAACATTTTATACTGCTTCGATATTGAGGAATTTAAAAAATCTGATCATTTCTAATACATCGAAACCGCATTTTTCCTAAAGAGCTAAAAAAAAAAAAAAAAAAAAACATCGTGAGGCATTCCGAACGCGCTCACTATACTCAAGCTATGTACAGTACAGTCTTAGAAACAACTGATGGCTTATAGATACGTAATGTCCCACTACTTGAGGTAATAACATTCGTTCTCTTTCGTTGTATGTCGCATCTGAGAAGCTAGAAAAAGTGCCAGGGAAATGAATTTGACGTAAATAAGTAATAATAGTAATAATAATAATGATTTATTTTAGCTGACAGAGTTAAGGCCATAATGCCTTCTCTTCCACTCAACCAGCAAAAAAGTATATATACATATGCATTGAACTTACAAAGAATTCAACCATTTGATTTAGATGAGAGTTATTTACGAATTAAACAACAAAATACTATGAACTATTAATTAAACACTGAAATAAACTGTGTAGCAGAATTAAGCTAAAATACATAGAATGTTAATATATTTCAAATAATATTAGATAATAGAAAGAGATTATTATGAGACAATTTTGAAAATACAGCACTATCAGGATGATGTCTAAAGAAAGAAGTACCGGTAACAATGTAGTTAGTGATAGTTTAAATCAGTATGGTTGGAGTGAAATGCTAATAAGGTTATCTTTTAAGCTGTTTTTAAAAGTGTTTATTGTCTTGCAGCCCCTAATACTTTGTGACAAGGAGTTCCATTGTCGCGAGGTGGATACTGTAAAAGATGATGAATAACAAGATATTCTATGAAGAGGTATACTTAGCGTGCCACAGATAAGTGATCTGGTATTTACGTCGTGGTTAGAGTATAGATAAGAGAAACGAGACAAAAGGTAATTTGGTGTTGAGGTGTGCAGAATTCGAAAGAGTAAAGACAAAGAGTGTAAAGTTCTGCGTTCTTTAAGTCGGAGCCACGAAAGACTTGCGAAGGACGGTGATATGTGATCATATCGTCGGATGTTGCACACGTATCTGACGCACATATTCTGAGCTCGCTGTAACTTGACTGACAGTTCAGAACTTAGGTCACTTAACAAGACGTCACAATAATCGAAGTGCGGCGTTACTAGGGTTTGCACTAGGGTAAGTTTTAGTTGCTGGGGCAAGAAGTTTCTCAAGCGACTCAAACAGTGAATGGAGGAACAGATTTTTTTATCGTTTCTTTAATTTGAAAAAATTCCAACTTAGATTATTATCAAAAAAGAAGCCAAGATTTTTACGACAGTAGTTCGATAAATACTTTGAATGAAAGGAAACAAAAGAAAGAAGAAAAAACAGAGGAAAAATAAAATACTTTTCAACTTCAATATGAATACTAAATTACGTATCTACAGATATGTTTACGTTTTATTATCGCTAGATTCATGGCCTGCTCCTACAAACAACCTATATCTCATCTTTCCTCTGGAGAAATAAACAATAAAAAATTCAGCATTGCTATACAAGGAATGTCTGAACATTTGGGTAAATTTTCTCGCCCTTAATATTTTCAGGAGAAGAATTTTAACATGTCAGATAGTGCAATACAATATCCAGCATTCTTTTTTTTTTTAATTATTACGACATTCTTCCCTCCAGTTATTGTACTTTCATGGGTGCGTCTGAAGGAAGAACAATACATTCACTGTCTCTTCTGTTTAGAATCATGCATACTTCTACTCCGAATTACCTGTTATCGCGCTTTCAATTTCTTACAACTCTTCGAAACCGACATCAAGCACTTCTTTCTATCCCTCATCATAGAACGTCTTTATACTCATCTTCCTATACTGTAGAAATACCTCGCCTTTGGAATTCGTTACCTAATGACGTCAGGGACTGTCGGACTTTGTCACAATTCAAATTTAAATTGGAAAATTTTGTCTTAGTTAATGTTTTTAGATATTGCTAGAAGTATTGATTTGTTTTTTTTTCTTTTTTAATCTAGATTAAAATTGCAAGTTTCTTGTTTATGTTAGTTAATTAGTTAGGATACAATTAATTATGATACTTAATCACTCATTTAAAGTTTGTGTGACTGCAACCTGTGTATATTTTGTGTGGCTTTACTTTGTTTATAGTGTTTTTTTCCTCTCTTTCTCTTTATTTCTTGTGTAGCTTTATTTTGTATATACTGTAGTGTATTTTTTCTGTTTATTTCTATTATTATATTTGTATTCCTGGTGTTGTAGAAGAGAAGGCCTGATGGCCTTAACTACACCAGAGTTTCTTTGACATTAACAATAGTTATTTATGGTACTTGTGAGGTAAGTGCATCTTTATTGCACGAGTGGAAAGATTTAAGCACGAGGCGTCAGCCTCGTGCTTAAATTACACGAGTGCAATAAAGATCACGCTCACACGTAACATACGTAATTTTATCCATGACCATAACGAAAAATTATGTTTTATAAAAGAAAATATGTTGAAAATAAGTCCTCATATAATCACATACCATGGCATGGATTTTAGAATCAATACGTGTACTTGGTAGGTCATGATGTAGGAGGCCACGATTAGTAAAGAATGGTGTCTAAGGCGTGGGTAAATAACAAATTATAAATTATTATATAATTTTAATATAATTTTTTTCACTTTAAACGTGTATTTTCGTCTTTTTGAAGTTTCAGGGATTATTTAGAAGTGTTCACGGGACTAATGTGATTAAAATAATTTCACATTTTACTTCTGTAAACTTAAGAGGAATATTAAAACTTAATTAATCATCGTATCTGTTTAGCTCAGTTGACTAACGCGTGTTGTTATGAAATCCTATAAACCCAACTTCGCAGGTTCAAGTCTCCTCGCATCCCAAAAGGTAAATTATTACAAAATTTTAAAAAGATGCATATTAGATATGGATGTAATGTACAAATTACGACGTAGCAGATAGAGAAAAGAGATTGAGTGTATGTATATTTAAGAAATGGTAATAAAGAAGTAGAGGTAGTGACATCTAGTAACTAATATATTAACTTCTTGAGTAATAGTTGAATGGAAAAGTATACGTGTGTACCCGGGTACTAGGAAAATACTAATGAACTGTGAGATAAAGTTCAAACTGTGAGGTAAAGTCTTTATCTTACTAGTGGAATAAAGTGATGTTGAATAAAAGCCTACTTTACAAACGCAAAAGTATTTAGTAAAGGCATGTTTTTCGTTATGGTCATGGATAAAGTAAATTTCTACATATCTAACACTTTATTACGCAAGTTAGTGACTCCAAGATCTACTGATCTGTGAAGCGAAGAAGTCATACAAATTGGGGTGAAAATTGCTTCAGTAAGAGTAATTGTATTTAAACATTACACACAGTGAAGGAACAAGTCTCAACCCGCCTGCTCACTGCAGCCAGATTCGGCGATATTTCACCGTTTGGGCTATATAAACAGAGATTTTGCGACCTATTTTTTTAAGAATTGCGATTAACGCCATTGAGGCGACTTCTGCCGGGAATTTCGCGAAATTTGGGCGACATACGAAAAGTCACTTAATCGTTTATTAATTTTATTTTACTGAGTAGTCCATTGCTGATACATCGCTAATCCGATTCAATGGCTGACATGAAATATTGGAGTTATCATTGTTGACACGCCTGAACTTGTCTTTTTATCCAAGAAAACTTTATTATAGTTGTTTATGTCTATTCTCGACATTACAGTTGAGCGTGGAACTTGTCAACCGATCTTTGATACTTGTTTAAACAAACGTATCGCTGTTTCTTCCTCGCCCCAGGAAGTAGGCCTATTGCGCTATTTTTCTTAATCTCAGGACCAATAAACTGATCAGTACTGGAACTTACAGATGAAGCATTGTAGAGAATTTTCTAACAACGTGGAAAACAGAAATCTAAGCCTAGTTCCTATTCCATCTCTCTAAATATTTAATTCTTTGAAAGATGTTAATATTGAGATTGGTTTAATTTGTAGGGGGTATAACAGTGACTTGTTTTGTGCAAAATTGGAGAAGTGGGGAAAATTTGAGAAGATCGGCACAGAAACTAATGCAACGCGTATGCTATACTAAATTTATAGAATTCATTACATAAATATGATGTAAAGTAACGATATTATTATAAAAATGCATACATTGAGATTACTTATTTATAAAGTAGAAAATTGGCGATTTTGGGCTACACTAGCACCAAGATTAGGCGACTTCAGGTAAAATCAATCTGGCAACCCTGTTTGCCGGTAATACCACCATATCAACACCTGCACTAATACCAATACTTTCTACAGGGACATCATTTTATTTTACTTCAATTTTTATTGTACCTGAGTTTTTGAATGTACTTCACTCTCACCCCCTCTGCTAGTAAACTTCCAACCGTCTTACACACAGTACTTTAGTGAGTATAGTACGTTCCAGAAATATGTTCGCGTTTTCCAGTGACAAAAGAGCTTTCAATATTTAATCATATTTTCGCACAGGTACTGTCGTCCGTTTGCTTACGTCGCATCCCGGTTTCCCCACCCGCTTCTGCTCGCCCCTCTGTAAAGGCTAGTGACTGGGCTGTCTTAGCTCTTTTGTGAAGACATTAATTTCTGTTAGGAATTGCACATCTACGTAATATTATACAACTGTTTAAAATAACTTAAATAAAAGGGCCTCGTTAAGTAATTAACTGTCGCGTGACAGTAGATAGCATGTCTGAGTAATTTTATCTTTTTGGATCGGGCAGGAAGTAAAGATTCAATTTACAGCACGTAAGGTACTCTTTTATAGAGTAGGTACAGAATTATTTCAACATGAGATACTAGTACGAAGACCGAAACTGGTAGGCCTAATTGGAATTAGGTAAAATAGTTTATAGTGCGATAATATGCATAAAAGAACTGAAGCATGTATCGAAATGAACGGCCACCATTTAAAAAAATGTGTTTAAATATCCATATTATGATTATATTTCAATTTAACTTCATTATCTATATTGTACGCTAATGTGCTGTAGACCAGAGTCCGTATAGGTCAGTTTCTATCTGATGCTTTTCCAATTCACTGCGGGCTAAAGCAGGGAGATGCACTATCACCCTCACTTTTTAACTTCGCTCTAGAATATGCCATTAGGAAAGTTCAGGATAACAGGCGAGGTTTGGAATTGAACGGGTTACATCAGCTTCTTGTCTATGCAGATGACGTGAATATGTTAGGAGAAAATCCACATACGATTAGGAAAACACGGAAATTTTACTTGAAGCAGGTAAAGAGATAGGTTTGGAAGTAAATCCCGAAAAGCCAAAGTATATGATTATGTCTCGTGACCAGAATATTGTACGAAATGGAAATATAAAAATTGGAGATTTATCCTTCGAAGAGGTAGAAAAATTCAAATATCTTGGAGCAACAGTAACAAATATAAATGACACTCGGGAGGAAATTAAACACAGAATAAATATGGGAAATGCGTGTTATTATTCGGTTGAGAAGCTCTTATCATCCAGTTTGCTGTCCAAAAATCTGAAAGATAGAATTTATAAAACAGTTATATTACCGGTTGTTTTGTATGGTTGTGAAACTTGGACTTTCACTCTGAGAGAGGAACATAGGTTAAAGGTGTTTGAGAATAAGGTCCTTAGGAAAATATTTGGGGCTGAGCGGGATGAAGTTACAGGAGAATGGAGAAAGTTACACAACACAGAACTGCACGCATTGTATTCTTCACCTGACATAATTAGGAACATTAAATCCAGACGTTTGAGATGGGCAGGGCATGTAGCACGTATGGGCGAATCCAGAAATGCATATAGAATGTTAGTTGGGAGACCGGAGGAAAAAGACCTTTGGGGAGGCCGAGACGTAGATGGCAGGATAATATTAAAATGGATTTGAGGAAGGTGAGATGTGATGATAGAGACTGGATTAATCTTGCACAGGATAGGGACCGATGACGGGCTTATGTGAGGGCGGCAATGAACCGTCGTGTTTCTTAAAAGCCATTTGTAAGTAAGTAAGTAATGTGCTGTAGACACTACAATATACACTGCATAATGAATACGTCCGAATGGATAACTCAGTTCGTGAGTAAAAACACTTATTGTTAATACAGTACTGTATTTTGATTAAGCAAAAACTTAATGAAAATGATCAAACTCAAAATCGCGATATTTCATAGTTTACGTAAATGGATGAACTACTTTTCTTCCCTCCTATACCTAGTGACGTCATTTGTTTGTATATTACGCCAGTAACATCGAACTCCAGTCGTGGAAGGAAGTAGCAAACGATATTCCCGGTCTCAAGCGTTAATTCAAAGGTATAGCCAGGTTAATATTAGAAATATTAGTAAAAATAAAATGATGTCCCTGTACATCACCGAAACGTTTCCTATCTCCATTACTACCAGAATAAAACCAGCATGAAGCATTGGTAATGGAATGTCAGTGTCTTAGTTTTTTGTTGGTAACAATTATTAAAAATGAGTTAACATACATGGACGGATTAAAACCCAGTGTATGCGCTAGTCTCCTCGACCTGAATAAAGGCTGCAGTTAAAGTCTGAAGTTAAATGATTGGAGCGATTGATCGGGATGTAGAGTAAGGTAGGAAGCAGCGACAGCATCGCTTGTGGTTGTCAGGTGTGGCACGACCACTAGATATGACGGATTGACGCATCAGTCTGGCTGCCAGCTGTAACTGAGATGTTTAGACGGCAATCTAACAAAAAAACTGCGCCAGATTCCATGAATGAGGGACACAAGAGAGCTGGTTGTACATGTTTATCATCACTACAACTAAAAGAAAAAAGTCCCGTCGCTCTAATTTCCGGCAGCCAATCACGTTGCCGGTCGGCTACATTTAAACGTGTGCGTCTTGTGATTCGCTGATGCATTTCCTAAGACTCGATAAATACTTAATATAATCGCCCGCCATTTTGGCTCTTTCGTTGGGTTCGCAGGAATCACACGAGGATGTTATTTGCCGCTCAATTATTTGCTGAATTACAGTGCGTTTGATTTATTATCATAGGAGCTACGACATAATAATGTTTAACGGTGCGGCAAATAGTTCCCTCGTCTGGTAGTTCGGCAACGAAAGAACAAAAATGGCGAACGATACTACCTACCTAGACTTTATAGAGCCTTCACTTCCTAAGACGTAAGCAAAGAGGAGGAGTCACGCCGGGAATAACAGCGTCGCGACTATAAAACTATAATCGTTATTGTTGTCTTTGGTATCATTTCATCACATCATCATAATAATCATCATTATTTTCTTCATGATTATCAATCACAATTGAAGGGTTCAGAGTCACAGTGGGCCAAGCGCATTTATTAAAAACGGAGAAAGCAAGGGTTAAAGTTAAGTGAATACCATATTTTAATGAAGATTGACATATCATTTAGTTTTAATGTGCATATCTATATATATCATTTGAACTGGTAATGGAAATTACGGGAAAACGGCTGAATAAATGAGCCCTCATTTTGAAGTCTGGAACCCAAAGTTTTTCAGAAAAATATTAGTTTTCAGTGAAATGTCAATTTTCGTACATCAATTTCCTTTTTCCCAAAATCAATCTGTAGTCAGTTTTGAGAACTAAAGGCTATATATATATATATATATATATATATATATATATATATATATAATTTGAACTGGTAATGGAAATTACGGGAAAACGGCTGAACAGATTTTAATAAATGAGCCCTCATTTTGAAGTTTGGAACCCAAAGTTTTTCAGAAAAATAGTAGTTTTCAGTAAAATGTCAATTTTCGTACATCAATTTCCTATTTTCCAAAATCCATCTGTAGTCAGTTTTGAGAACTAAAGGCTTTCGAAAATAAAACAAAACACACACTGCAATAAACAATATTACACGAAGGCCGTGACCTGCAGGATTGCTGGCATATTAATTAGAGCTCAAATTCAATTGGTTATTAAAAATATCAAGACTTACTAAAAATAATTTACAGGTCTGATTCTGCGGTGTGTAATTTTCTGAGTGAAGCTGTGTATTGGATATTAAAAACTACAAAACTTGAGGTGGTTTCATGACATTATTACCAATAGAAATGAAATATTATTATAGTTAATCCCATGATATGACTATTTTTAATTAATTGTACATATTAATGGTATATTCATGATATGAAAGTGAAACGTTTTGGGGTTATATAAGTAGATGTAGAGAATATGTTATCTATAATTTATTGAGTGGCGATTATATACTATATGTTACTGAAAACCACAAAATTTTTGTCATTTAAAATCAAATATTCTTATAGTTATTAATGAAGTGGGTTGGGTTTTTCACATATTTAATGGCGGTGTGGTGTAGATATTTACATGCTTGATTCTCTTCAATACTTGCTCGAAAGAGCGCAAAAATTGCAGATCTAAGGAAAGACCAAAAGGTATTACTTACTGATAAAATAAGAGACCTAGAAGATTTTATAGTCTCCCGATCATTTCAGCAAGATCTCTTATTCACGAAACATGTAGCAGCTATACCAAAATGCTATGTCTATTGTTCGAAAGGATAGAAAACCTGACATTTTCTTAACTTTCACCTACAATCCACAATGACCTGAAATAGCTACTGCTTTACTCCCATATGAAAAACCCACTGATCGTCCTGAAATTGTTACTTGCGTTTTGGCGTTGAAACTCAAAAACTGAAGATGGATAGGTTCAAGAAAAAGTATTTAAAAAACATTCGGAGGGAGTATGTTTCATTATTATGGAAGCAATTAGGCCTAACTTTCAAAATGTCTGGTATTCTTAATTGAAAATAAATCTGAAAAATTTTTATTTGAATGTCTAATGAACTTAGTTTGCAGCATTTACTGCACAAGCAACTAGTATTTTATATTACTTGCTATATGTTTCCATTGAATTATGGTGACGATTTCTGTTATATGACGTCATTCCATTTTCGATCAATGAAGTGTAATGAAATTTTGAATTCCAACCACAGTCAGATATCGTGATGATTTTTGCAGCTAGATTTATCGCTATCAATTTATCGCATGATCGTTCTTTTGTTTAATCAGTGTCGCCAACTGTTTCCCCGTAAATCGATGAACATGAATCCATTAAGATGCATATACACGGGTAAACCTTCCTTTCAATTTTACGCATTCAAGCAATGAATGTAAGATTGATATTTAACATTAATTAATTTATTTACGCAGTGAAGACGATGTTTAAAACGGCACACCATGTAGACACAAAATCTTCGTTCATGTTAATTAAACTACGTTTTAAACTTGATGCTTTCAAATGATAAGTAAAGTATCCTTGGCAACACATAGCCATCTAGGATACAGTCGTCCTGGTTGGCTCAGTTGGCATAGCGCTGGCCTACTTTGCCCGAGGTTGCGGGTTCGATCCCGGGACAGGTAGATGGCATTTAAGTGTGCTTAAATGCGACAGGCTTATGTCAGTAGATTTACTGACATGTAAAAGAACTCCTGCGGGACAAAATTCCACCATACAGGCGACGCTGATATAACCTCGGCAGTTGCGAGCGTCGTTGAATGAAACATAACATTAACATCTAGGATACAATGAGTGCATCAGCAGACTTGTATCGATAACATCATTCGATTATCTAACAAAATAAGTATTATTATTATCGGTTACAAACTTAAGTTGAATAATTTCGAGAGAAAAATTGTTCCGGGGCCGGGCATCGAACCCGGGACCTTTAGTTTAACGTACCAACGCTCTACCAACTGAGCTAACCGGGAACTCTACCCGACACCTATCCAATTTTTCCCTCTATATCCACAGACTTCAAAGTGGGCTCAGTTGGTACAGCGTTGGTACGTTAAACCAAAAGTCCCGGGTTCGATGCCCAGCCCCGGAACAATTTTTCCCTCGAAATTATTCAAATCAACTTTACAGGGAGTTATACCTGAAATCTTGATTTGCACGATACACGTCACTATTCGTTAACAGAAAACCACAATTTAAGTCACATGGAGTTAGTGTGCACTCGAAGTTGGTTGCTTGACGGTTGTCAGCCCACTTTGAGGTCTGTGGATATAGAGGGAAAAATTGGATCGGTGTCGGGTAGAGTTCCCGAGTAGCTCAGTTGGTAGAGCGTTTGTACGTTAAACCAAAGGTCCCGGGTTCGATGCCCGGCCCCGGAACAATTTTTCCCTCGAAATTATTCAAATCAACTTTACAGGGAGTTATACCTGAAATCTTGATTTGCTTAAGTTAAGTTGTTGGTTTGTACCTCAAAAAAGCGTTGAACATAAATTTTCATTGTCATGAGTTTCTGAATTGATTAAAGTTGCAACACTTGCTACCAAGCTGACAATATATAGCAGATGTTTCATTAATAACTAAACAACGAAGTATTTTCGGACAAATGTTTCTGTGAACTTTTATTCTTGTTTTGTTGTGAAGAACATGCCCCAAGGTTTGTCAATGTATTTCTGAAACAGCCTGTACAGTATAAATATATACTTATAATTATTAAGATAGTTATTCAGATCAAATTTTCATGAAACCATATTTTTTTAGCGCAAAAATAAAAACGTTGCTAAAATTTTTCTAAATTCGACTATTTTCAATATCTAGAGCATCACGTGAAAGATAAGATGTAAGAATGAACTGGAGGAATGTTTAATGAAATGCAGATGCATCTTCAGACATCTCGATGCGCTGTAATTGTGGGTGGAACTCGGTTCGTAGGAGATGCCCAACCAGCTCCTCTTGCCACTGATGTCAGATAGAGGACGTCAAGTTTCCCGGAGGCTGTTTGCATCAGTTCTGTGTCAGGCGGGACTTAACTGAGTTTATGCGATCAACCAGAGCGGCATCCACTTTGCATAATCGCACGATGTTTGTACTTCGAAATCGATAAGTGATAGTTAACTTACCAGACGAATGCAGTTACCAGCACTGGTAACTGGCAACCGACATTTCCTGAAAAAAAAAAAAAAACAGAAGCTTCAGGTTGTTTTCTTATTCAAGGGTATATGTACGTGAACGACCACAAATATTATCAGAAAATGCAGGTCTAAATTTCTAAAATTTTATAAGAAAATGAACTCACAATTGGACAAAAATTACAAGGTACCACAACAAGACTTATTAGAACTTAAATATCAAATAAAAGTACAAAAAGCGTTAATAATATTTTTCAAACCAGTTTTATCAAAGTATGAAAAAAAGAATTCCGCAGTTACATCATTTGGCAACCATAACATTGTTAAGGTCTCTCTGACATCTTCAATATTTTTCCTGCATGTAATAAACGCTTATTTCTGAAAAGTAGACTACTCTCAGACATGTAGAGTTGTTTATTTTAATACATTTAATTTTTTATTTGTCGTATACAAAATATATTAAAATTTACATAATGTTTTGTGACCTAATTTTTCTATTTTCAAAGAAATGGGCATTATTGTAATCTACCTTTTGCATAAATGCATATTAAATCAGTGTACAAAATTTCAGAACTCTATCTCTAATGGTTGTGGAGTTATGAAATAATATGCATAAAGTTACGATGAAAGAGTAATGGAACGGAGAAAAATTCTCTCCGGCGCCGGGATTTGAACCCGGGTTTTCAGCTCTACGTGCTGATGCTTTATCCACTAAGCCACACCGGATACCACCCCGGCGCCGGAAGAATTGTCTCTGATTAAGTTCCAACTCTTGGGTTCCCTCTAGTGGCCGCCCTCTGCACTACGTCATAGATGTCTATGAACATAGGACCGAAGTCCACACATGTGCTGAGGTGCACTCGTTATGAGTGACTAGTTGGCCGGGATCCGACGGAATAAGCGCCGTCTTAAATCACGGCGCCGGAGAGAATTTTTCTCCGTTCCATTACTCTTTCATCGTATGATGACGCAGAATATCTGCATGGAAATATCATATGTACTTCGGTACATTAAAATAATTTATATGCATAAAGTTGTCAAATTTTGGAAAATTTATTTTAAAGTTAAAAGTGAATTCTAAAAAGTATTATTAGTAACATTTTTATACTTTTATCAGACATTTAAGTTCTAATAAGTCTTGTTGTGGTACCTTGTAATTTTTGCCCAATTATGAGTTCATTTTCTTATAAAATTTTAGAAATTTAGAGCCTGCATTTTCTAATAATATTTGTGGTCGTTCACGTACACATACCCTTTAAGGAACTTGTTTGTGAGCGCATGGAAAAAATTATCAATAAATTTGCTCATATTTAACCTGCAATTGTATAGAAAGTTGTTCCCATAATTTGATACAGGCTCTAATTTTTACTATCTCATAGGCCATTTAGGAATGCGTTAAGGTATGAGACAACATTTTTAATTGCTTAGTACTTTTTCCTTAGGGTGGGTTGGGGTAATTTGGGTATGAAAACAACTTTTTTTTTTTTAAGTTTATAGACCCATAACCCATTATATTTTTACTACGTCATACTACTTTTGACCAATAAAACGGTACGAAAGGACGTCTTTCAACCAATCATGGCTGCTTATCGCACAATTTTATCGCTTCCCTAGCATTTTTTTACAACAGTAACAAATATAAATGATACTCGGGAGGAAATTAAAAACAGAATAAATATGGGAACTGCTGCTAATATTCGGTTGAGAAGATTTATCATCCAGTCTGCTGTCAAAAAATCTGAAAGTTAGAATTTATAAAACAGTTACCCATATTACCCGTTGTTCTGTATGGTTGTGAAACTTGGACTCTCACTTTGAGAGAGGAACATAGGTTAAGGGTGTTTGAGAATAAGGTGCTTAGGAAAATATTTGGAGCCAAGAGGGATGAAGTTACAGGAGAATGGAGAAAGTTACACAACACAGAACTGCACGCATTGTATTCTTCACCTGACATAATTAGGAACATTAAATCCAGACGTTTGAGATGGACAGGGCATGTAGCAAGTATGGGCGAATCCAGAAATGCATATAGAGTGTTAGTTGGGAGGCCGTAGGGAAAAAGACTTTAGGGAGGTCGAGACGTAGATGGGTAGATAATATTAAAATGGATTTGAGGGAGGTGGGATATGATGATAGAGACTGGATTAATCTTGCTCAGGATAGGGACAAATGGCGGGCTTATGTGAGGGCGGCAATGAACCTCCGGGTTCCTTAAAAGCCAGTAAGTAAGTAAGTAAGCATTTGTTTAATTTTATCGCTTCCCTAGCACTTGTTTGTTTTTATCACTAGGTACCCTAGCATTTGTTTCTTTGTTTGCCAACATTTCAAACTGCAAATTCTCTACAGTACTATAAAACAGACTTGCGATCGTAATTCGTTTCCCGCATAGATAGTCGGCTGAAAATGACGGATCTGTTCAAACATTTTGGTGAAGGTAACATTAGTGAAATAGAATTTTAGTAAGTCAATTAATATCTATTTTATTGTATCAGAGTACTTTATTTCTTCAAATCTTTATATACAGTACTTTCTCCTGTTTTTATCACCTTCCTACCATTTCTTTATTTATTTGCCAACATTTCAAACTGAAAATTCTTTAAGGGACTGTAAAACATACTTTGCGATCGTCATTTGTTTACAGCATAGACAGGCAACTGAAAATGGCGGTCTTCGTTCAAATGTTTTGGTGAAGCTAATATTAGTGAAATAGAATTTCAGTAAGTTAAATTAATATTTTATTGTATTAAAGTACTTTATTTCTTTTAATATTTATATACTTTCTTGTAGTCGTGTAATAGTCAATTAAATTCCACTTCAGTTTTGATTTTCTCTAGGTAAATCAAAACCTCTAGTGAAATTATTGTTGATAAAATTTTCCAGTTAGTTTTTATATTTCAGCACTGTGGCCTTCTAGAAGATTCTAATGCATTTTCAAGTATGTTGGCGTCTTCTTATCAACTATAATCTCACTAGAGGTTTTGATTTATCTAGAGAAAATCAAAACTCGAGAGGGATTTAATTGACTATTACATGATTAGAAGAAAGTATATAAAGATTAGAAGTAACGAAGTACTCCAATACAATAAAATATTAATTGACTTACGAAAATTCAAAACTGTCTTCAAATTTGTACCATCTCAACATTACAAATATTACGCTAGTAGATGGCAGTAGTGTGTTATGGTTGGCTGTTTTCTTGTTATCATTGTGCCAACTATGGAATCTTCATTGAACTCTGTGGACGGTTACTAGTCAAGAAGGCTTTGTTGATTCAGTTTCATTTCTATTAAAACAGTTGCATTCCACTTCAATCATCCGGATCCCAGTAATCAACGTCACTTGACAGATGATTTTCAATAAATCTTAGTATTAAACAATCTCTGATACGTGACTATCCATAATATCATATAGGAGAAGCTATAGCAAACATAGCCTAAATAATATAAACTAGTGTTAGAAAAGTTTTAATTAGGGTTGATGAAATAAACAAGAAACATTTTAATTAACGATGATGAAATAAAAATAATCATGAATAATTTTAAAAGAAACAATTATTGAAAATACAATTTTCAAATTTGAATGTTTTAGTAGTTGGTGGTTCAGTTGATGTTATATTGGACGTGTGCGTAAAAGAAGTGAACTCGTTGATGTACATGGTGTATCCCTCAACTTATTTAGGATTTCTGAATGGTGCTCTTCATTTATTTGTAAATAGGGTTTCAGGGAAGATGCATAGCTATGACCAGTGATCTTTATTTTTGTTTGTTTATTGGGTTATTTTACGACGCTGTATCAACATCTAGGTTATTTAGCGTCTGAATGAAATGGTGATAATGCCGGTGAAATGAGTCCAGGGTCCAGCACCGAAAATTACCCAGCATTTGCTCGTATTGGGTTGAGGGGAAAAAACCTGAACTAGGTAACTTGCCCCGACCGGGATTCGAACCCGGGCCACCTGGTTTCGCGTCCAGACGCGCTGACCGTTACTCCACAGGTGTGGACGTGATCTGTATTAATGCCAATGCGAGTCATATTTGAAAGTGCCGTGCATCGACTGAAGTGGTTTGTAATTTTCTGTTTTTTGACGTCCAGATCAGTGCAGTTTGAAATGTTGGCAAACAAAGAAACAAATGCTAGGGTAGTGATAAAAGTAAACAAATGCTAGGGACGCGATAAAATTAAACAAATGCTAGGGACGCGATAAAATTTGCGATAATCAGCCATGATTGGTTGAAAGACGTCCTTTCGTACCGGTTTATTGGTCAAAAGTAGGGTGACGCAGTAAAAGTGTAATAGTCATAATAATAACCCTAAGTTTAACTGTACTCAATTTACCCCATGGATGGGGAAATTTGGGTGTAATGTGTATTATTGAAGTAAAATATGCTTTAGAGTTCTTACAAAAGCAAATTATCCCAGCCATAGGTTAGCGTATGTAATCTAGAACAGAAAGGAGAGGTTAAGTAGGAATTTAGAAATTTTTATTAGACCTAAGAAGATAAAAAAAGTCGGCCAATACTTAATGTTTTTGATAAGAGTTATTTTGTACACTTAAAATCTCCTATTAAAATCAGGGACAGAAAGCACTTCGGATATTTATTTGTCTTGTGGCAATCCATAATATTTGTGTACGTTGCATAATCTGGAACGAAACTAGGTTAGCTACTAGTTAACATATAATTATATCCAAATTACTCCACGTTTGTAAATTGTAATTCACTAACAAACTATTAATGATATCCTATTACTATAATTACTAAAAACATGTTCTAGACATGTGTAATGTACACATGCATAAATTTGGTTACTTAATCACATCTGGTTCCTCAACAGCATTGCTTTGAATGTGTCATTTCATAGACTGGAAAATAAAAATACTTTTTTTTTAGCAGGCAATATCAGTGTGATCGAGACAAATTTTTAACACTCCACTGTAGGCAATTGTGAAATAGACAATAATACAGTCTGATCTGTTTGGGAAGTCATAAAATACAGGGTGTTTCAAAAATACGGGGCATAATTTCAGGTATGTATTTCCCACATGTAGACAATCGAAATAGTTCATTACAACATGTGTCCGGAAATGCTTTTTTTTTCCGAGTTATGGCCTTCACAACATTGAAATTCACCGGAACGTTTTTCTTTCCGCAGGTCGTTGCCGTCAAAGGAGACATTAAGAGGGCACTCTGACAGTTCATTCCGAGGCGAAGGTTACATTCAGTGTTGTGTAGGCGTTAGACTGTGCGACATGTATTCAAATCAAGAGCTGGCAGAGATACCTTCATGTACGGTAAGGCGGACGGCAATGCTGCGCTGGCTCGTCGTTTGTACCAGGAGAGGTACCCACAGCGACAATGTCCAGATCGGAAGACATTTGTACGTCTCCATTACCGTCTGTGCGAGTATGGAAAATTTAACTCTCCTGGTTTGGGAAGGGGACGACCAAGATCTACAACTCCAGAAGTACAGGAGGAGATTCTGGAGACTGTGAACATGACTCCTTCTATCGCCTCGGAATGAACTGTCAGAGTGCCCTCTTAATGTCTCCTTTGACGGCAACGACCTGCGGAAAGAAAAACGTTCCGGTGAATTTCAATGTTGTAAAGGCCATAACTCGGAAATAAAGCATTTCCGGACACATGTTCTAATGAACTATTTTGATTGTCTACATGTGGGAAATACATACCTGAAATTATGCCCCGTATTTTTGAAACATCCTGTATAATGACTACAAAATTTAAATACATGTAGAATTCATGATTATGTCTCGTGACAAGAATATTGTACGAAATGGAAATATAAAAATTGGAAATTTATCCTTCGAAATGCTGGAAAAATTCAAATATCTTGGAACAACAGTAACAAATATAAATGACACTCGGGAGGAAATTAAACACAGAATAAATATGGGAAATGCCTGTTATCATTCGGTTGAGAAGCTTTTGTCATCCAGTCTGCTCTAAAAAATCTGAAAGTTAGAAATTATAAAACAGTTATATTACCGGTTGTTCTGTATGGTTGTGAAACTTGGACTCTCACTTTGAGAGAGGAACAGACGTTAAGGGTGTTTGAGAATAAGGTTCTTAGGAAAATATTTGGGGCTAAGAGGGATGAAGATCCAGGAGAATGGAGAAAGTTACACAACGCAGAACTGCACGCATTGTGTTCTTCACCTGATGTAATTAGGAACATTTTTAAAAAACCGTTAAATTCCTATTTGAGCAATACAAATTTTATAAATCTTACCCGCTAAACTAACACTGAAAAACGCCAGATCTAGCAGTAAAACCGCTGATTTGGCAACAGTGATTAAGAAATGAAGCTGTACTGGATTGAGATGCAAAAACTGTTTAGGAGTTCCAATTCTTTTCTGAATAGTAATATGTTGAGAGAATCGATGGAATTAAGTATGGTTTCACACCTGTATAAATTGCTTTTATTGCCTAATCTTGCTTGTTTATCTTGGTGCTGTAGTGAGATTTTTATCAGTAATAATTATATTTATGCAACAATAATAGTAATACTTTTATGAATAATTAAACGATTTTATTCTATATGTAATATGACAATAATAATAATAATAATAATAATAATAATAATAATAATAATAATAATAATAATAATAATAATAATAATAATAATAAAAAGCTGTAAATTCCCAGTGGGCAAGGCCTCCTGCTTGGGCAGGCGTGGCTCGAGTCTTGACCATCAGAAGAGCCGACCTGATGGTCTATATTTTTATATTCCTACACTAGCCGTACCCGTACGCTCCGCTGCACCCGTTATAAATAAATATAAAGTAATTACATAATTAAAATAGGACGTTTGATCCAGGGAACATTCGTGTTTGATAGGAGGATAAATCGTTTAATATGTTACTTAATTTATATTGCATCCAAATAATTAAAATGCGATCATTTTGGTCCAGAGACACTCATTTGGTGCAATGACAATTCCATTAACATGTTTCTTAATTTTTATTACATGCAACCATAGTTTAATGAAGATTGACATCATTTAGATTTAATGTGTATATTTTATTTTACTTGTCATAGGTTTCCATTGAATTATGGTAATAACTTCATTTTAACCCTTGTTTTCTACGTATTCAGTATGTGGCGCTTGGCCCACTATGGTTCTGAATCCTTCAAATAACTTAAATTACATTATATAATATTAAATTGCATATTATATAATATTATATTGTATTATATTATAAGTTACTGTAATAACATTATAGCATTATGTCCATCTAGAGAAACTACACTTTCCAATGGTGAAATAATAATTAATTATACAAATCGGTTAATTTAGCTTCCGATATTACTTCATACAAACACAGAAATATTCTCTGTAGACTATCTTTCATAGCTTTCGATTGTTGTTGTCCAAGGCCCCTTATAGACGAAGTCATTTTTTTATTAATTACACGGCCTTAGATGGCAGTTATTTTAATTTTAAAACTCATTTATCTCATTAAATATCAGTCCTATCAAAATTTTTCAAGGAATAAAACTTATCGCAAATATTTTTAAAGAAACTTTTGTTATGTAACATTTTCATAAAAATCAATAATAAGCGCGATGTTTCGATTTATTTAATTCAGGCCCCCTTATAACCCCCTTTTAAATAAAGTATTTTGAGTGCCATATAGCCTAAAATCTAAGTTACAACGAACTTAATTTATATTCGAACTTTCATTGAAATCCGTTCAGCCATTATCGCGTGAAAAGGTAACAAACATACATACATACATACAGACAGACAGACAGACATACAAACAAAAATTTCAAAAAAGCGATTTTCGGTTTCGGGGTGGTTAATTATATATGTTAGGACCAATTATTTTTGGAAAATCGAAAATTACCAGAAAAATTTCGGCTACAGATTTATTATTAGTATAGATTCTTGGATCCCACAGTGTCGCCGTGTGTGCCCATCTGGTAGGTTGCATTCGTACCACGTGTCCTCCCCAGCTCCATTTCATCCTATTAGTTAGTGTGACCACGTCCTATATGCCGCTTCGTCGCCGTTCGTTTCTGACTCTGTCCTTCAGGCTTATTCCGAGTGTTTTCCTTTCCGTTCTTCTTTGACATCTTTCTAATTTCAGTGCCTATTCTTGTTGAGTGACCAGGATTGCGCCCCATACATGCATTCTCTTAACCCATTCAGAAACTTCCTCCCGCCAGAATTAAAACAGACTTTAGTGTAAACCCTCGTACTACCACTGTTTGACTATTGCGACGTAATACAGGGACATCACTTTATTTTTACCAACATTTCTAGTATTAACCTGGCTATACCTTTGGATCAACGACTAAGAACCGGAAACCCCCTTCCACGATTGGAGTTCGATGATGCTGGCGTAATATACAAACAAATCACTTTACTAGGTATAGGAGGGAAGAAAAGTAGTTCATCCATTTACGTAAACTAGGAAATATCGTGATTTTGAGTTTGATAATTTTCATTAGGATTTTGTTTAATCAAAATACAGTACTGTATTAACAATAAGTGTTTTTACTCACGAACTGAGCTGTCCATGTGGACGTATTCATTATGCAGTGTATATTATACTGTCTACAGCACATTGGCGTACAATATAGAGAATGAAGTTAAATTGAAAAATAATCATAATATGGATATTTAAACACATTTTTCAAAATGGTGGCCGTTCATTTCGATACAGACTTCAGTTCTAATGTGCATATTATCGCATTATAGACTATTGTACGTAATTCCAATTACCAGGTTCGTACTTCGTATCAGTAACTTATGTTGAAATAATTCTATACCTACTCTATAAAAGAGACCTTACGTACTATAAATTCAATCTTCAATTCTGCCCGATCCGAAAAGATAAAATTACTCAGACATGCTATCTACTGTCCGTCCAAGTGGTTATGTCGCAGCGTCGTAGAAAGGGGGGGGGAATCACGTGATAGTTAATTACTTAACGAGGCCCTTTTATTTAAGTTATTTTAAACACTTCTATAATATTACGTAGACGTCTAATTCCTAACAGAAATTAATGTTTTCAGAAAAGATCTAAGATAGCTCAGCTATTAGACTTTACAGAGGGGCGAACAGAAGCAGGTGGGGGAAACCGGGATGCGACATAGGTAAACGGACAGACAGTATCTGTGCGGAAATATGATTCAATATTGAAAGCTCTTTTGTCACTGGAAAACGCGAACATATTTCTGGAACGTACTATACTCACTAACTCAGTACTGCTTACGCGCCCTCGGTTCTGTGTCGTAAACGGTTGGAAGTTTACTAGTAGAAGGGGTGGGAGTGAAGTACATTAAAAAACTCAGGTACAATAAAAATTGAAGTAAAAATAAAATTATATCCCTGTACTTACAGACTTGACAACTGACCTTTCGAACAAGCTGCAGCGTGTGCACAATATGAGTGTCAGATTCATGAGCAATGCTCACAAATTTGACCACATCACACCCTCGTTCAAATCTTTATCCTGGCTGCAACTTAGTAACCGTAGAACACTTCATTCGCTGTCTCTTCTGTTTCGAGTTCTCCACACTTCTACTCCAAATTATCTTCGTTCCCGGTTTAACTACTTATCCTCCAATCACAATCTAAACACCAGGTCACAGGAGAGCCAAATCCTAGCAATTCCTGCCCATAGAACATCCCACTATTCATCCTCTTTTACTGTCTCAGTCCCCCGTGAATGGAATTCTCTACCTCAGAAGATTAGGGGCTGCCAGACAATAACCACTTTCAAGAAAAGGCTAAACGATTTCTTACGGGCGCAGTCAATTGAGTTACTGACTCCGCACAAATACTTATGACGTCACAGCCACTGAACTGGTGTGATTGCGTAGTAGGCCAAGAACATCCCGAGTGCAGTGCTTTGTGTTACAATAAATTAATTATCTTCTCGAGCCGTAGTACACGTGAACAGAATTTCGGACTTACTTGTGATTGAGTGAAGTCATATTTTGCTTTTCATTCATTCATAAAACAGCACATACCAACGTTGTGGTTTTATGTAGGGCATATTTTCTTTTATATGAACGATTTTGAACCACAGTAGACTAAACAGAAAAAATTGTATCGTAATATAGTTTAAAAATATGCCACTAGGAAAGTTCAGGATAACAGGTAGCGTTTGGAATTGAACGGGTTACATCAGCTTCTTGTCTATGCGGATGACGTGAATATGTTAGGAGAAAATCCACAAACGATTAGGGAAAACACGGGAATTTTAATGGAAGCAAGTAAAGCTATCGATTTGGAAGTAAATAAAGAAAAGACAAAGTATATGATCATGTCTCGTGACCAGAATATTGTACGAAATGGAAATATAAAAATTGGAGATTTATCCTTCGAAGAGGTGGAAAAATTCAAATATCTTGGAGCAACAGTAACAAATATAAATGACACTCGGGAGGAAATTAAACGCAGAATAAATATGGGAAATGCGTGTTATTATTCGGTTGAGAAGCTCTTATCATCCAGTCTGCTGTCCAAAAATCTGAAAGTTAGAATTTATAAAACAGTTATATTACCGGTTGTTCTGTATGGTTGTGAAACTTGGACTCTCACTCTGAGAGAGGAACATAGGTTAAGGGTGTTTGAGAATAAGGTGCTTAGGAAAATATTTGGGGCTAAGCGGGATGAAGTTACAGGAGAATGGAGAAAGTTACACAACACAGAACTGCACGAATTGTATTCTTCACCTGACATAATTAGGAACATTAAATCCAGACGTTTGAGATGGGCAGGGCATGTAGCACGTATGGGCGAATCCAGAAATGCATATAGAGTGTTAGTTGGGAGACCGGAGGGAAAAAGACCTTTAGGGAGGCCGAGACATAGATGGGAGGATAATATTAAAATGGATTTGAGGGAGGTGGGATATGATGATAGAGACTGGATTAATCTTGCACGGGATAGGGACCGCTGGCGGGCTTATGTGATGGCGGCGATGAACCTTCGGGTTCCTTAAAAGCCGATTGTAAGTAAGTAAGTAAATAAGTAAGTAATATACTCTATTCGTCTTTGAGTTGATAGAAGAATAATAATTAGTTTTTAATTAGGCCTATTAAATGAATAGAAGTTAAAATATATTGGAAATTTTAAGGTTTTATCAAATTAAGTTTTATTGTTGTCCACATGCCTTTACTAATTATTACAAGCATCAGATTACTATCAAATTTATCTTTGCAGTTGTCAGCAATGCGTAGGCCTATATAATGCGTTATTGTAAATTCATTCTTTATGTCGGAATTAATTTTGTATCACTAAAGGAAAGAAAAAATATGTAACAATTAATTACGGAAAGTATTACGAAGAGTGCAAGATTTCTCATAATATCCAGCTTTGATACAAAATAATAATGTTACATTAAATACTAATCAACATTTCTTAAATGTCTCATATATTATTCCACATTAGTAACTCACGTTCTAAACAATGGTCCGATTCCCGCTATGTTAATACTTGTTTTTGTGGACGTAATTCCACACCGCTCCTCTAGATGTCAGGTGGGCGTTATTTCGCACTCACGCCAATGCTGCTAGTATACAGCTGTCCGGTATTGTTATAGTAAGGTACTGTATTTGCTGAGGCGGCCGGGTAGCTCAGCTGGCTACGGACTGGAAGGTTCGGGGTTCGATGCCAGGTGGTGACAGGATTTTTTCTCGTTGCCAACTTTCAGAACGGCCCCGAGGTTCACTCAGCCTCCTATAAAATTGAGTACCGGGTCTTCCCGGGGGTAAAAGGCGGTCAGAGCGTGGTGCCGACCACACCACCTCATTCTAGTGCCGAGGTCATGGAAAGCATGGGGCTCTACCTCCATGCCCCCCAAGTGCCTTCATGGCATGTTACGGGGATACCTTTACCTTTACCTTTTACTGTATTTGCTGATGCTTGCGTCAGTGTTGCCATATTTAGCGATAAGTCGCTAAATCTAGGGAATTTTGAATCAGTCTCGGCGACAAATTTTTTAAAATACGATTAGCGACTTTTCACCTGATTTTTATATTCTTCCACTTTTTTCTTTCCTTTAAGTTAAAACATTCAACTGAAGTCATGCACTTAGTTTTAGAAGAGGCACGGGTTCATGACTGAGTCATGTGTGAAAGCCCTGATCTCATATATTTGGGATCAGTGATCAGGGGTGCTCACGGGTTAGGTCTCTCTCTCATTGCTACTACTCCAACAACCATAAACGGGGACAACTTTGGTTGACACATGACGAGTCGTGAACTCCGGCTAATTATTGGTTCTTTCCAGCAACGCGGAGATTTTCCACTCCAAACCGACCCGAGTCAGTTGAGTTTTGGAATTTTGTGCCGAAGTTCGTGTGAAGCAAATGAGACTGTAGTTTTTGCTGATTTTAATATATTTTATGCTCGACCATGCCGAAATGTACTAATTATACACCTAGTAGCAGTCCTTTAATGCATGTGATTAAAGTACACCTACTCATTAAAGTACAGATCTTCAGCCAATGATAACTCAGCTTACATGTATTCAGCCAATGAGAAGTCAGCTTTGTACCGTTATAAAACCGCAAGTATCGATTATTCTCGGATATGCAATCGAAAGAGAATTAGCGAAAAGTCACGGAGGTTGAAATCCAATAGTCGCAGAAGGTTATGTTCTGTTACTATAATAATTAGCGTTAATTGTAAATAATATTCAAATAAATTCAATTTGTCATCTCGTTTTTCAATGTCGAATTCAATAATCAAGATTATAATATTATCAAGTTTAACGGGATTATACATCAAGGTCAATGACATTATTGTTCCTCGGAAAAAATCAATACTTTCGCGTCTGCGCACATCTCACAATTCACGACCTAGAACAAGGTCACTTCCGATCTTGTCAGATACAAATAAAATGTATACATCTGAATACCGGTAATTTCAAGTTAGAAATATGGTCGAGCATAAAAAGTCGTATGAAACTCGCCTATAATGGTAATTAAGAAGCTCGTATGAAAATTATGAAACTCGCTTACGCTCGTTTCATAAACATCCATACTCGATTCTTAATTACTATCATTATAGGCTCGTTGCATAATGTACTATTAATGTATAAGATTTCAAAAGTGTTAGATTTCACAAAAACAATTGTGGTCAAACGCTTGAGTGAATATTTCCACACTTACAATTTGCCAGAAAGTGTAGTGCCAATGATTGGATCAAGTATAGTGTATTCACAACCAGCTGTTCCCACACCTTCCACCTCAACATCACAGCCGTCAACAACACAACCAGACTCCGCAGAAGAGGGTGACGACGAGGAAATTATATTTTTCTCCTCATATGTATGTAGCGATATTTATTATTAATTTTTAGTGACATTTCTAGGGATCTTTTAACAAACTTAGGAGAGGTTTAGCTACTTTTTGTTGAAAAGTTAGCGAGATTGTAGAGCGATATGTTGGCAACAGTAGCTTGCGTTATATCCTTATGTAGAGCTGAATTGGCAACACTGCGTCATGCGTAATGATGGATTAGTTCCGTGAAAAAAAAAAAAATTGTCGATAAAGATATATCGATATTATCACTACTTCCCTCTAATGTCTTAGTTTCTCCATTACAAATTATGTAGATTTGTGAATAACAGTCTTTTTATCTTCGAGTCACGACTTTTCATCTGTGAGCTAGATTTATTTATTTCTTAATAATTAATTACTGAATAAATTGTACTTTAATTAAAGATAAAGAATATATAATAATTATTATTTGGCATTTAATAAGTACAGTGTTAATACGCATCAATGCTACACACACGTGATAATCCTATATGCAATAACTAAAAATTATATTACGAGAGCTTTATCTTCAAAATGGCAAGATATACCTGCAGCTATCTCGAGTAGAACCCCACACTAATTCCTTAGCTAGCAAAACGCATTTCGAAGGGTTTTACTAGTTGTAATAAATAATATTTATTGCAAATCAGTCAATTTAGTTAAAACTCTACCAAATAATACTTTCTGTCATGAGTTCAGACCTGCAAATCCGCTTCGAAAGCACACACAACTCATCTGCAAACAATACAATGTCTTGCGGTTGCCAGGCAACGTTGTGATTATAACTTAATCTCCTTTGTAACAGTGCTGCCAACCTGAGGGAAATATCCTTCCGCTTTCTACAAATTGAAACACTTTGTGAGTCGCACACTAGCGATATAGTATTGCCTCGGGAAATATAGGTAGACCGTGATCTTGAATTGATGAGATGGAAGGATAGAGGGGGAGGTCGGGAGCTGGGCATTCGTGCACACTGCCTCAACTGAATGTGATGACGACAGAAGTCATCCTGGGTTTTGAAAGGGAAATAAGCAGAGACTTACGATGAAAGAGTAATAGAACGAAGAAAAATTCTCTCCGGCGCCGGGATTTGAACCCGGGTTTTCAGCTCTACGTGCTGATGCTTTATCCACTAAGCCACACCGAAAATGGAAATATCATAAGTACTTCGGTACATTAAAATAGTATATATGATATGCGTAAATCACTTCGTGATTTAAGACGGCGCTTATTCCGTCGGATCCCGGCCAACTAGTCACTCATAACGAGTGCACCTCCACACATATGTGGACATTAGTCCTACGTTCATAGACATCTATGACGTAGTGCAGAGGGCGGCCACTAGAGGCAACCCAAGAGTTGGAACTTAAACTGAGACGATTCTGTCCGACGCCGGGGTGGGTATCCGGTGTGGCTTAGTGGATAAAGCATCAGCACGTAGAGCTGAAAACCCGGGTTCAAATCCCGGCGCCGGAGAGAATTTTTCTCCGTTCCATTACTCTTTCATCGTATGATGACGCAGAATATCTCCTGGTTGAGTGTTAGAGAAGGCCGTATGGCCTTAACTCTGCCAGGTTAAATAAATCATTATTATAATATCTGCATGGAAATATCATAGGCCTATGTACTTCGGTACATTAATAGTACATTATGCAACGAGCCTATAATGATAGTAATTAAGAAGCGAGTATGGATGTTTATGTCAAGATAGGAAGTGACCTTGTTCTAGGTCGTGAATTGTGAGATGTGCGCAGACGCGAAAGTATTGATTTTTTCCGAGGAACAATAATGTCATTGACCTTGTGTAATCCCGTTAAACTTGGTATAACTTTGATTATTGAATTCGACATTGAAAAACGAGATGACAAATTGAATTTATTTGAATATTATTTGCAATTAACGCTAATTATTATAGTAACAGAACATAACCTTCTGCGACAGTATTGGATTTCCAGCCTCCGTGACTTTTCGCTAATTCTCTTTCGATTGCATATCCGAGAATAATCGATACTTGCGGTTTTATAACGGTACAAAGCTGACTCGTTATTGGCTGAACACCTGTAAGCTGAGTTGTCATTGGCTGAAAACACCTGAACTTTAATGAGTAGGTGTACTTTAATGACATGCATTAAAGGACTGCTACCAGGTGTATAATTACTACATTTCGGCATGGTCGAGCACAAAATAATATATAGCAGAGACTTGCTTTGATAGATACTTTGAAGCAGTGTAGCCTATAACAAAACTTTATCCTTCATTCTTCTGTTTTCCTATGTTTACTTTTCTACATTAGTCTGCATCGTCGTCTTCCTTTCGATCTTGTAACAATTTCATTGAGTGACATTATTTCTAACTCTCTCTTTCTTTTAGTTTTCACCTTTAAATTTTTCAATTTATTTTCAGTCTTCCATGTTAATTTTTATGTTTACTTATATTTTTATTTTTACTTATATTTGTTTTTTTTCTAGCTTCTGTAAATCCTTCTGACTTTCTTCATTTCCTCTTTCTTTGCTTCCTTTCTCTGCTTTACCACAGTGTACTATATACAGTCACGAAACTTGAGTTTTGAGGGTGCTAGAAACAATAGACTGTGACGGTTCTATTTTGCATTTCCTGTAATGAGGCGATATTAGCGATCCTAGTGGTGAGCAACTATCTAATGTTTGCATATTTATTACGTATTGAGCTTCGCGACTGTATATACTAGACTGTGGCTTTACTTTATTTAATTGTTTATTTCTTACTTCCCTTGTTTCTATCCAGTTCCTTTCCTTCTAACTTCCTTTCTTTTTCTCTGCATTCCTTTAATTCTCTCTGCCTTTCTTTTTTTCTCTCTCTCTCTCTCAGCTATTCTTCGTTTCTCTCTGGCTTCGTTTGTTTCTCTTTGCCTTAGATTTTTTCCCTCTGTCTTTCTTTGTTCCTCTTCAACTTCGATTCCTTCTTTCTGTCTTCGTTTGTTTCTATCTGTTTTGTTTCGTCTCTCTCTTCCATCTTTTGCTTCTCTCTGACTTCCTTTGTTTCTTTCTGTCTTGCTATGTTTTTCTCTCCCTTGCTTTGCTTTGTTTGAGAATAAGGTGCTTAGGAAAATATTTGGGGCTAAGATGATTGAAGTTACAGGAGAATGGAGAAAGTTACACAACGCAGAACTGCACGCATTGTATTCTTCACCTGACATAATTAGGAGCATTAAATCCAGACGTTTGAGATGGGCAGGGCATGTAGCACGTATGGGCGAATCCAGAAATGCGTATAGAGTGTTAGTTTGGAGGTCTGAGGGAAAAAGATGTTTGGGGAGGCCGAGAAATAATAATAATAATAATAATAATAATAATAATAATAATAATAATAATAATATTTTATTTATACTGGCAGAGTTAAGGCCATTTGGCCTTCTCTTACACTGTACCAGGTTACAAAGTATACAAGCAGTTAAAATTTAACAAAAAGTTAAAGAACAGAATACTAACATATTACAAAAAATAATAATAATAGCATAATAAAATCGACACTAAACAACATGAAAATAATACCATAATAGAAAAAAGAAAGTAAAATACATTGGAATATAGTATAAGCAAATCATTTAGTACAAATGGTTAATATGGAATACGTAAGGAAGAATATAACAAAATGGAATGTAATAAAATAATAATAAAAAATAAAAGAAATGCGAATATTAATTAAAATTTAAAATAAAAAGGCCATGATAATAAATTCATCGGCTGATAAAGAGAACAAAAAGGGGAAAGGAAGGAAAAAGAAATATATATATAGCCTATATTTTTTACAAAACTATGGCAGAGAAAAGGGCTTATAACTGAAAGGAATCTAATTCAAAAAGTGCAATTTTAATTTATTTTTGAAACTAGACAATGTCCGACAGTCTTTGACATGTTGTGGTAGAGAGTTCCAGAGATGAGCTGCAGAGACGGTGAAAGATGAAGAGTAGAAGGATGTTCTGTGTTTAGGAATGGAGAGTGTGATATGGTGTTGTGAGCGAGTATCTATTTCGTGATATGAGGACAAATGTTGAACACGAGAAGCTAAGTAGCTAGGGTTAGAGGTTCGAAGAAGATAGGAGGATGATATTAAAGTGGATTTGAAGAGGTGGGATATGATTGTAGGGACTGGATTAATCTTGCTCAGAATAGGGACCGATGGCGTGCTTATTTGAAGGCGGCAATGAACCTCCGGTTTCCTTAAAAGTCATAAGTAAGTAAGTAAGTAATGAGTTTGTTTTGTGGGCAGTAGGTAGTCGTGGAAAGTAATGATTATGACACACCCTGTCTTGATAAAAAAACCCGCCTCGTTGTTTTAAAAGGTTGTAGGTTCACATTAACCCACACCCCATCTCACTTGAGGATGAAACTCGATACGCTTATTATGGTTTCAATTGTAGAGCAGTCGTAGGCCTGTAATTCTGGTCGATTATACATCGAAATTAATTGTTCAGGAAGGTATTCGAGAGCCATCCCCTCTCTAGCCTCGCGTTGCCATGGAAACAGCTGATTTATGACTCCACCTGACAAAGAGAACTTAATGAAAAATTCCCCACCGCCACCCCTCGCTTCTGTCTGCACCCCCTTAAGTAATGGATCTGTGGGTAGTCTCTGGGCTAGTTACAAGTGTTTTTTATCTCTCCTTTATGCAGAGAGAACATGATCGCAGTGTCGCGTGGAAGTGAGATCGTGAGTTGAACCCGCTGTGGTCATGGCATTTGTCTTTTGAATGATGTAGATAGGGCAGAGGTGGCGAAAATGTAATCGTGCGCCGAGCCACTGTGTAACCTGCAACGTGCATAGCACCTATGGAGGGAGGCGGACACCCGAAGGGGAAGTGAAGCAACTCTCTGACTTATTAACGGATTTTCATTTTCTTTGCGTCAAGCACAAATGGAAATATAAAAATTGGAGATTTATCCTTCGAAGAGGTGGAAAAATTAAAATATCTTGGAGCAACAGTAACTAGTATAAATGACACTCGGGAGGAAATTAAACGCAGAATAAATATGGGAAATGCCTGTTATTATTCGGTTGAGAAACTCTTATCATCCAGTCTGCTGTCCAAAAATCTGAAAGTTAGAATTTATAAAACAGTTCTATTACCGGTTCTTCTGTATGGTTGTGAAACTTGGACTCCCACTCTGAGAGAGGAACATAGGTTGAGGGTGTTTGAGAATAAGGTGCTTAGGAAAATATTTGGGGGTAAGCGGGATGAAGTTACAGGAGAATGAAGAAAGTTACACAACACAGAACTGCACGCATTGTATTCTTCACCTGACATAATTAGGAACTTAAAATCCAGACGTTTGAGATGGGCAGGGCATGTAGCACGTATGGGCGAATCCAGAAATGCATATAGAGTGTTAGTTGGGAGACCGGAGGAAAAATACCTTTGGGGAGGCCGAGACGTAGATGGGAGGATAATATTAAAATGGATTTGAGGGAGGTGGGGTGTGATGATAGAGACTGGATTAATCTTGCACAGGATAGGGACCGATGGCGGGCTTATGTGAGGGCGGCAATGAACCTTCGGATTCCTTAAAAGCCATTTGTAAGTAAGTAAGTATAAGGTTACAAACTAATGTTTAGTACGTGTAACGAAGACAGAAATGAATAATAAATGAACAATATCACAACCTAAACTTAACTGTCTTCAGATTGTCTCTGCGACAGAGTTTCAAAATCAGGAATTATGTCACTTACTGCCAGTCGTAGTTGATCACGAAGGTATTTGTCTGTCAGTCGTGACCTAAATTTGGTTTTTACTATTTTAATTGTTGAAAATAATTTTTCACAAACTTAAGTTGTAACAAACATGGCTTCAGCAGAGCAAGAGAAAGAACGAAGCTTCGGATATTTATTTTTTGGCAAAGATTTGAAAGTTCAACATTTGTCAAGTCCTTACATCTATAGCCCCGTCGCTCTAATTTCCGGCAGCCAATCGCGTTGCGGGTCAGCTACATTTAAACGTGTGCGTCTTGTGATTCGCTGATTCATTTCTTAAGGCTCGATAAATACTTAATATAATCGCCCGCCATTTTAGCTCTTCCGTTGGCGTTCGCAGAAAGCACACGAAGACGTTATTTGCCGCTCAATTATTTGCTGAATTACAGTGCGTTGATTTATTATCATAGGAGCTACGACATGATAATGTTTAACGGTGTGGCAAATAGATTCCTCGTATGGTAGCTCGGGAACGTAAGAACAAAAATGGCGAACGGTACTACCTACCTACAGTAGACTTTATAGAGCCTTCACTTTCTAAGACGTAAGCAAAGAGGCGGAATCACGCCGGGGACTATAGCTTTCATTTGACATCACATAGTAAATCAGTGAGTTCAAATTGAAGAGCTAACCGCATTATTCGTACATCTGCTGAAAAAAGGGTCGACGTACACAGATGATGATGATGATGATGATGATGATGATGATGATGATGATGATGATGATAACAACAACAATAACACTTAACCTTTTAATGTTTCATCAGTAACATGTAGTATAATGCCGTTTTATGTTACACAATCGTTTTCCTCGTAATACTTGTGAGCTAATCATACATTTAATATTCTCATCATATTTACAGCAAAAAAATGCGTTCTCCCATCCTACTTGAAACTTTCGTACGTGGTTTCGAGAGAGATATATGCCACTCGCAGGTCAGAGACAAATACAAATGGAACGGAGTTTGACTCCAGTGAGTGAGAGGGTGGGAGTTGCCGGAGGTTAGAAGCAAGCGAAATGCACAGCTATCACTGCGAGTCACAATGTTTCGCGAGTCACGTTCTCGCCACGGCTGAGATAGGGCCTAGAATTTTATACTACATTTTATAGCTGTTCCACGTACGGGTATAGTTGAGAAGGCAAGCTCTGTCTTGTAACCTTATCGTGCGCCGTGGAAATAATATCAATGGGTTCATTAGTTCATTCATAGGCCTACTTACCTGCATAAAGGGCAAGTCTTTCACTGCAAACCCAGCATTGTCCAATCTTTCCTATTTTCTACATTCTTCTTAGTCTCAGCATATGTTACATATATCTTAATGTTGTCTATCATCTGATATCCTCCCAAGAAACTAGTTCGATTAATTAAAATGTGTCTCAGTGAAACGTACAGCAGAGTTCGTATAGGTCAGTTTCTGTCAGATGCGTTTCCAATTCACTGCGGGCTAAAGCAAGGAGATGCACTATCACCTTTACTTTTTAACTTTGCTGTAGAGTATGCAGGAAAGTCCAGGATAACAGAGAGGGTTTGGAATTGAACGGGTTACATCAGCAGCTTGTCTATGAGGATGACGTGAATATGATAGGAGAAAATCCACAAACGATTAGGGAAAACACGGGAATTTTACTTGAAGCAAGTAAAGAGATAGGTTCGGAAGTAAATCCCGAAAAGACAAAGTATATGATTATGTCTGGTGACGAGAATATTGTACGAAATGGAAATATAAAAATTGGAGGTTTATCCTTTGAAGAGGTGGAAAAATTCAAATATCTTGGAGCAACAGTAACAAATATAAATGACACTCGGGAGGAAATTAAACGCAGAATAAATATGGGAAATTCGTGTTATTATTCGGTTGAGAAGCTCTTATCATCCAGTCTGCTGTCCAAAAATCTGAAAGTTAGAATTTATAAAACAGTTATATTACCAGTTGTTCTGTATGGTTGTGAAACATGGACTCTCACTCTGAGAGAGGTACATAGGTTAAGGGTGTTTAAGAATAAGGTGCTTAGGAAAATATTTGAGGCTAAAAGGGATGAAGTTACAGGAGAATGGAGAAAGTTACACAACACAGAACTGCACGCATTGTACGTATTCTTCACCTGACATAATTAGGAACATTAAATCCAGACGTTTGAGATGGGCAGGGCATGTAGCACGTATGGGCGAATCCAGAAATGCATATAGAGTGTTAGTTGGGAGGCCGGAGGGAAAAAGCCTTTGGGGAGGCCGAGACGTAGATGGGAAGATAATATTAAAATGGATTTGAGGAGATGGGATATGATAGGGACTGGATTAATCTTGCACAGGATAGGGACCGATGGCGGGCTTATGTGAGGGCGGCAATGAACCTCCGGGTTCCTTAAAAGCTAGTAAAAGCACCATCTGATATCTTCTTCCCCGAACTCTTCTCCCGTTCACCATTCCTTCCAGTGCATCCTTCAGTAGACAGTTTTTTCTCAGCTACTAACCCAACCCTTTCCTTTTTCTCTTCCTGATCAGTTTAAGCATTATTCTTTCTTCACCCACTCTTTGCAACACAGCTTCATTTCTTACCTACATCTGTCTATTTCACATGTTCCATTCTTCTCCATATATACGGCATTGGTCTCCTGTAATGTGAAATTTATGGGTAAACATTTCACAATAGCTGTAGAAATTGTGATTAGTGAAACAACAAAATTAAACAAGTATTTGAAGTTGTTGTTGTTTAGTCAACTGTTCAAATACAGATCTGAACCTCACAAATGATACCATGACTTATGAGGCAACTACGGCAGGAGATAATGGGGTAGGGTGGCCTGTTCCTTTCCCCCTCCATTGCATATATCGCCGTTTAGTTAGCTATATATTACACTAATCAAACTTCAGATGTATACAAAAAATAATTGTTCTTCCTCTGACACATATCGTCAAGTGAGATGTACTGCCTGATAATATGTGTACATATCAGCAGAACCTCAATTACAGGTTACGAATATATTAATAAATAATATACTTATTTACTTACAAATGACTTTAGAGAACCCGGAGGTTCATTGCCGCCCTCACATAAGCCCGACATCAGTCCCTATCCTGTGCAAGATTAATCCAGTCTCTATCATCATATCCCACCTCCCTCAAATATATTTTAGTATTATCCTCCCATCTACGTCTTGGCCTCCCAAAAGGTATTTTTCCCTCAGGTCTCCCAACTAACACTCTATATGCCCTTTTCGATTCGCCCATACGTGCTACATGCCCTGCCCATCTCAAACGTCTGGATTTAATGCTCCTAATTATATCAGGTGAAGAATACAATGCGTGCAGTTCTGCGTTGTGTAACTTTCTCCATTCTCCTGTAACTTCATCCCTCTTAGCCCCAAAATTTTTTCTAAGCACCTTATTCTCAAACATCCTTAACCTGTGTTCCTCTCTCAAAGTGAGAGTCCAAATTTCACAACCATACAGAAGAACCGGTAATATAACTCTCTTATAAATTCTAACTTTCAGCTTTTTTGAGAGCAGACTGGATAACAAAAGCTTCTCAACCGAATAATAACAGGGATTTCCCATATTCATTCTGCGTTTAATTTCGTCTCGAGTGTCATTTATTACTGTTGCTCCAAGGTATTTGAATTTTTTCACCATTGCAAGCGATAAATTTGCAATTTTTATATTTCCATTTCGTGCAATATTCTGGTCACGAGACATAATCATATAAGAATAAGTAATATAATATACAGAAATAGATTATATTATATATTAAGATACTGACTAAAATAGATCTGAGTTTCTTCCTCGTAAACACCCTGAAGAGTTTAGTGCTGTCTCTAAACTAATACCAACATAACTTCAGTAACATTATGAAAGTTTCACGCTAGTTTACAATCACGCTGTGTCTGGCATTTATGATTCTGTGGTTAAATTAATTCAAGCTTTTATTGTGCCCTGGATATACGCTGAGTAAAGGCTGGCGATTTTTTTGTTTTGTGATGTTGCCAGTACTGGTGTAGTGTAGCTGTTTTCACCAAGATATTTCATGCATTTACTAGTACGGCCATCACGCAATATCACGGTCCACTGTGTTGCTAAAGGAAAGAAAAAAATAACATCAAGTGCTACAGCATTGGAGTTGATAGTTGGCTTTGATTGGTTAAAACTCGATAGATTTCTTACACTTCATTGGTGCATTGGTACTTAAGGGAAATAGTCAGCATAATAGGATTCTCATTGGTCTATTGTGTATGTCTAAGTTTTATTTCATTGGCTGAGATAAGTTCGTATGGAGGAAAGCCCAGCCTATATACCAACAGGAATCCAATACACTGAAGGTCGAAGATTGTGTTTTTATATCCTTATACATAGGCTACCTGATCTACCTGATGAAACTTGAACGATCACAGAGAGCTACGTAAAAAACGAGTCATGTGACAACTTAACAGAAAGGCTAGTTCAAAGGAGAATTTTTGCACTATACTGCATTCAAACCCTATTTCGTGCTTTGAGGTTGTCAGTGGCTGCCATTTGTAATTTAAGATTTTGTTAACAGTACCTATCTATGTACGTTATTTTGTGCGAGATCGTGCGTATTTGCTTGTTTTACGCACAGAACCAATACGCGGTAAGTGTGAAATACCACATTCAGTATTCCCAACGTAACACACATAACAATTTCCCTCTTCTTACCGCTTAAGCGCGACATTCATTTTACTGCTTTAGGCTTTTAACATATTATTTTTAGAGACGTTTAACATAGTAATAATTAAAAATTGGAAACTTACCACTGCAATTTCACCTAAATTGCAATGTTAATTATTGTTTTTAAATATTTGCAAAAATTAAGTAAAGTCTACTACTCCACGAAACTTATTGCATTCCTGATACAAGTAACATTAAGGAAGCCGTCAAAAAATCAATGAGATTCCAGATGCCGATGTTATTACTGCAATATGTTATATAAATAATATTGTTAAAATATTAAAATGAAAAATAAATCATTGCATAACCTTACCGTTTGTTTTAAGTTCGCATTTATAGACTGGGGGAAAAAAAGACAGACGTATATCACGGCCTGCTGGAGTATAGATATTTTTGTTTTCTAAAGTTGCCGTCATTAAACAGAAACCAAGATGGAGATTTCATTGCGACTAATTAGAAATTCGTCTTTCAGGTACGTAATAAACGATCTTCGCACAAAATAATGTACTATACACGAGCGGTATGTTTGTTTTCATGTTCTCGGAAATTAAAAAAGCTCAACTACATTTCGCTTTTTCAATCTTTTCCCCGAACATGAAAACGTCAACATACCGCTCTTGTAACGTATATTACTATTGTGCGAGATCGTGCATATTTGCTTGTTTTCCGCACAGAACCAATACGCGGTAAGTGACAAATACCACATTCAGTATTCCCAACGTAACACATATAACAATTTCCCTCTTCTTACCGCTTAAGCGCGACATTCATTTTACTGCTTTAGGCTTTTAACATATTATTTTTAGAGACGTTTAACATAGTAATAATTATAAATTGGAAACTTACCACTGCAATTTCACCTAAATTGCAATGTTAATTATTGTTTTTAAATATTTGCAAAAATTAAGCAAAGTATACTACTCCATGAAACTTATTGCATTCCTGAGACAAGCAACATTAAAGAAGCCGTGAAAAAATCAACAAGATTCCAGATGCCGATGTTATTACTGCAATATGTTATATAAATAATATTGTTAAAATATTAAAATGAAAAATAAATAATTACATAACCTTACCGTTTGTTTTAAGTTCGCATTTATAGACTGGGGGAAAAAAAGTCAGACGTATATCACGGCCTTTTGGAGTATAGTAAACACAGAAAACATTTTATAGCAACAATGTTGAAAAAGATATTTTGGCTTTCCGAAGTTGCCGTCATTAAACAGAAACCAACATGGAGATTTCATTGCAACTAATTAGAAATTCGTCTTTCAGGTATGTAATAAACGATCTTCGCACAAAATTATGTACGATACAAGAGCGGTATGTTTGTTTTCATGTTCTCGGAAATTAAAAAAGCTCAACTACGTTTCGCCTTTTCAATCTTTTCCTCGAACATGAAAACGTCAACATACCGCTCTTGTAACGTATATTACTATTGAGGGTACGTGAACGACCACAAATATTATCAGAAAATGCAGGTTCTAAATTTCTAAAATTCTATAAGGGAATGAACTCACAATTGGACAAAAATTACAAGGTACCACAACAAGACTTATTAGAACTTAAATATCTGATAAAAGTATAAAAAATGTTACTAATAATATTTTTAAGAATTCACTTTTTATTTTAAATTAAATTTTCTAAAATTTGAAAATTTTTACATATATTTTTCATAGCTCCACAATCATTAGAGATAGAATTCTCAAAATTTGTACAATAATTTTACATGTATTTATTCAAAAAGGTAGACTACAATAATGCCCATTTCTTTGAAAATAGAAAAATTAGATCACAAAACATTATGTAAATTTTAATATACTTTATACAGGACAAATAAAAAAATAATTATATTAAAATTAACAACTCTACATATCTGAGAGTAGTCTACTTTTCAGAAAAAAGTGTTTATTACATGCAGGAAAAATATTAAACATGTCATAACAATGTTGTGGTTACCAAATGATGTAACTGCAGATGTATTTTTTTTTCATACTTTGTTAAAACTGAGTTGAAAATTATTATTACTAAACTTTTTAATATTTTTATCAGATATTTAAGTTCTGATAAGTCTTATTGTGGTACCTTGTAATTTTTGTCCAATTGTAAGTTCATTTTCTTATAAAATTTAAAAAACTTATAGCCTTCATTTTCTGATAATATTTGTGGTTGTTCACGTACATATAGCCTTAAGGGGGGGGGGCATTGACCGTCCTGATGATTTTGAAAGGCTTCTTTGTTACAGTTAGTCTGAAATTGTATGGCTCCCATAGCAGTTCCACCAAAAAACAGCAAAGATGTTTTCTTTTGTCACACGTGATATATTTATCCCTCATCGCAAACAACGGATCGAGAGTTCGACAGTCCAACAATCTATCTGCCTGCTCACAAACACAGTCTTTTTCCCAAATAAAAATTCGACAGGTACAACCAACTCAAAATAACAACAATCCAGCCACCGGCGTGGCTCAGTCGGTTAAGGCGCATGCCTGCCGGTCTGAAGTTGCGCTCGGTCGCGGGTTCGATACCCGCTTTGGTTGATTACCTGTTTGGTTTTTTCGAGGTTTTCCCCAACCGTAATGTGAATGCCAGGTAATCTATGGCGAATCCTCGGCCACATCTCGCCAAAATACCATCTCGCTATCACCAATCCCATCGACGCTCGACTCGCTGGGCTGCTGATCCGGAGCTGCGTTCGGGCTTGGGTTGGATTCCCCTTTGGTCTCATTGAATGGTTTCTTCCGAGGTTTTCCCCAGCCGTGGGACTGAAGCCGAATGGTCTATGGCGAGTCCCCGGCATCAGCCCCTTTTGATTTGATTACCCCCCTTTGATTTGATTACCCCCCTTTGATTTGATTACTTGGTTGGGTTTTTCCGAGGTTTTCCCCAACCAAAAGGCAAATGTCGGGTAATCTTTTGGCGAATCCTCAGACCTCACCTCATCTCATTACATCTCGCCAAAATATTGTAAAAATTGTAGAAAATTGTAAAAATTGTAGAAAATTGCTAAATTGTAAAACTGTAAAAATTGTAATTTTAATCTTGTAAAATTTTGACTTGTTCCACATCTTAAAGCTTCATTGCTCATGTAAGATCTGTGGAATAAAATAAATGAATGAATGAATAAATAACCTAGTAGTTGATACAGCGTCGTTAAATAACCAACTAAAAACAATCAAGTTTTCCAGTTGACGATAGAAAACAAAATATGCGTGAACAAATAAATGATATATACTGTATAAACAATTGAATACATATTTAGATTTAGGTATCATAATATAGGGGTGCCATTAGAAATTTCAAATGCAGATGATGTACTAAGGGGGTGAAATATAAAATTTAATTAACAATGACTTTAAATTTCCTTCTCAGTCTCCAAATTGACGAGTTTTTTTTGTTTAAATTAAATTTAATATTGAAGAAATTAAATTAATCAGTGAGTCATGTTCAGAAATTAGCAGGATTTGACATTTTATAAAACAAGAGAACATCAGGCTTTGACTTGGTGGAGTGAATCGGGGGAAGATGACTATCGCAGGAAGAAGCTTATTTCTTTGTAGTTTCATATTCTTGCAAGAGAGGACGCCACACGCATGTCTTCACGATCACTAAGACAGTTGAATGTCTGTAGACTGGAAGCTAACTCATTTTGCCACGTGTTCTTGTTGTGAGAAGAAGAAAAGTAAGAAAACTGCTCATTTTTCTGCTATAAAATAATTATTGCAAAGATATGTTAAAACTTTAATACATCCTTGAATTCGTAATAATTGTCAAACCTTTGTAATGGATATTATAGTAAAGGTTCTAAAGTTTGTATTGTTAACAACCAACGACCTTGTTCCGCCATCTTAGGTTGCGTCACAGCACGAGGCATCTTACCCCGATACTTGGGGAAGATGATTATATTTTTTACGGGATAAGATGGCAACTTCCTGCAAGAGTTTTATTTTTTGTTTTATTGCAGGGAATGTGTAAACATTACGTAAGATCTTCTGATAGAAGTCAGTGGATTGAGGACAGTCTTCAACTTGCGATGGAACATGTTAGAACAGAGGGTATGAACTGTTTTAGAGCATCGCAAACATACGGGATTTGTTACCGTACCCTTAAACGCCTGCTAAAAATAATGATGACAAAAAAATGTACGGGATTGAATTCATTGTGTGCAAGAAGTGATTTCGCGACTCTTGCACACGGCAATAAAATATGTGCATTTGCTGTGTTGCTAAGTAGTGATAAACGAGTGAGAACGTGTCCATGAGCTTTAGATTAAGTCAGTTTTGTTATATACATGTATCAAACCAAGATCAGGTAAAATACATATATCAGTAGGCTAAATGGGCCATATGAATAAAACTGAAGGATTTCCTTCGAAGCAAAAGGTTGAAGTATAAGCATATGCTTCGAATTGTAAGAATAACCTCTACCTTATCCTTCAGCCTTCTGCTTCTAAGACAGGAGCATGTGCTCATAAAAGTTGTTGTGACGTTTCATGTTGCAATACTGTGTATTTGTCGGCGCTCTTTATCAACTCAGTGCGGGTGTTCGGTTTCATAAAGGAACGCGATAAGCAGCAACGGCGGGCCTCCCAATGACACAGCAACTTTCCTTCTGATGCTAATAAACCACACTTGTTCCAATCACAACTAGGTGAAGATTCCGAGTGATTAAAACTGGATCTTCTGATTCAGACGGCGCGCCGCGGCAGTAGCTGTGCGCCCCTTGAAAGTACAATGATATTTGCAGGCTACACATCCCGGAATATTAGAAAAAAAAGTCACAATTTCCGGAAGTGCAAAGGAGAAGAAAAAGAGACAGCATTTCAGAAAATGATAAAATATTTCGAAGAAAATTCGGCATACTAATAGCTACCTCCTAACATGCGTCTTTGCAGTGGTCATAATAGCATTATTAAATATAATTGCGCCTACTATGAGTGTGAGAAATAATGATAGTTAATTAACGTTTCTGCGTTAATCTGTGTGCATCAATAAAATACGAGTAGAAAAATTATGTCAATGCAGTGACGTGAATACATTTGAAGTCCTTCCAGTGGCAGGTTCCTCAGGCTCTAAAGTATTTTCATCTTCATTTAAATCCTGTATATTTTCTGTAAAGTCATAGTCATGATCATGTAGGTACTTCTCTAGCCTACATTGTGCAACACAATGCAACAAACAATGATTGTTTGGACGTTTGAGGCAGCAATTGTACAGGCGTATTGTAGAATAGAAAACCTACTTCTTAGTTGGCCAAATGAAAGTTCTATTATAAAATAACTGTCTCTTTATTTTAAAATCCGATTTCGATATGATACCATGAACCAAGCTTCCAAGCCGTCACCCAGTAGGACAGTATTTTTAAATCCACTTAACACATCACGACCTGATGAATTGTTTCTTATTCTATAGTCATGAACGGGCCCTGGCCAACTAGCATTCTTTTGCATTGCATGTAGCCTGCAAAATGCTAATCATTTCATGGTCATACCAGCATGCTGTGTAGGTTTAGGAATACACACGAGTCCAGTCTAATACACTAACAGCATTCGGAAAATTAAATTTCTATAACTATTCAGTTATTGCAACAGTTGTACGTATCTTGTAATGATGTTGACAACTTGAGCCATATGTTCGCTTTTTCTATTATTTTTTTATATACACTAACAACAGGTCCCGCGCCGTGGCATCGTGGTCTAAGGAATCCTGCCTAGGACTCGCGTTACGGAATGCGCGCTGATTTGAGTCCTCATGGGGAAGACATTTTCTCATGAAATTTCGACCAGTGTATGGAACCGGTGCCCACCCAGCATCGTAATGCACTTGGGGAGCTACGATAGGTAGCGAAAATTCGATTTTGCAAACCAGCTATATCGGCTGGGGGATCATAGTGCTAACCACACGTTAGCTCCATTCTGGTTGGATGATCGTCCACCTCTGCTTCGGTATGTGGACGTGAGGCCAGCAGCCGGCTGGTCGGTCTTGGCCCTTCATGGGCTGTAACGCCATGGATTTACTTTTTACTTTTACAATAATAACAGTTTTACTCATATTGGTACCATGCATATCCATCTCTTCTACAATACCTGATTAGAATCTGGGATCGACCATAAACTCCAAAAAAAAAAAAAAAAAAAATAAATAAATAAATAAATAACAAATAAAATAAAATCATCATCTTCATTTCCAAGGATGTCTGACTGGCTTTAAGAGGGCTGGATCCGATACGAGTCCGCACACTTAGGCACGGTTTGGTCCATTGTGAGCTCTATAGGCCTATATCCGATAATTGTTCAAGTCCGACGGTGGCTTCGGTGGAATCCATGAATCCGACTCTGATAAGTTGGCCAACCTGCCTCAGCTCCAGATACAGCCAGGTCTCGTTTCACGACGAGTAGCCTGATTACCCCAGGGCTCCAGACCCCAAGCCCTTCCTATATCAGCATCGGAAACTCCCAAGACTTTACACTAACCTATTTTTACTATTGCAGATAATAGATGAAATGAAATGAAATGAGAGGAAATGGGAATATCCCGAGAAAATCCTTTGCAACGTCTGATTTTTCAACCACAGATTCCATCATGATCTGGGCGGGGATCGAATCCAGGCCTCCTGGATTGAAAACAGCAGCTAGCACTTGGGCTAAAGAGGCGGCTATTTCCGAGAATGCCCCTCCTCTTCTCCCCTGTGTTTCTTCCAAAAATCGGATTAATCCATTGGACATTTTCGTCATTAAGTGTACATAAACTCTTATATTACTCCCTAACAGCACACCACCATAATTTGTAGTACTTTTCACGTCGTAATGCGAGTGGTAATTCAACCATCACAGAGATGAGTCTGCTTCTGACCAGACTTCACTTTTTAGAAGGATATGCTTCTGAATCGAAGGATATGCTTCACTTTATTCTTACATTTTTCTAATTTTGAAGCAAGAGGTTCTGCTCCAAGCAAATGCTTCTTCCTGTGAAGCAAGTGCTCTTTTCCTATTGCGTCATCAGGAGGAGAAGGTTATGCTCTGCTTTTTATTATTAAAATCTGAAGCACATAGTAGAGTAAAAGGATATGCTCAACTTTATTCTTACGGCCCATTGTGTTAATTGCATTTGCCATCTCACCCGACTATCGGGGAAAGATGCCTACAGCGCAGGTAAGAAGAAAACCTGTATCTATAAACAAGGTAATTAATGTTTTCTGTTTTTTTACCAAAAATATAGTTTCAAAATACCTTTGAGACTTTGATATTTCAATATAAAATTCAAAATTAAATGAACAGTATCTTAAATTTTCAATCAAAGAAAAAGTCTGGCATCTTCCCCCGATCCACTCTAACCATAACTAATATTCTCTCATTTTACAAATTGTCAAAGCGATAGACCTATTCGATATCAAATTAAGATTATATTTTTAACGCAATGAAAAGAAACTTGGATGAAGAAAAACTGATTGATAATATTGCATGCGTTAAGATGTTTTTATTTAATCGGTGACGTCACCGGCGCAACTCTCGTGGTAGCGCGTTTGATGCTGACCCTGAATTGCCCTTGGACATGCGTTCGATTCCTTGTTAAGCTGATTAGCAGATGAGTCATTTTTCGAGATTTCCCAGAGCTGTAAGCAGAATGTTAGGTAATCAAATGACGAATCTTCGGCTTCATATCGACAAATACTACCAAGTTATTACCAATCCCATCAACATTAAACAACCTAGTCGTTGTTTAAGCGTCGCTAAACAATAATCAGCCACCGGCGTAGCTCAGTTGCTAAGGGGCTTTCCTGCCGATCCGGAGTTGCGCTCGAGAGAGGATTCGATTCCCTCTTGGGCTGATTACTTGATTGGGTTTTTTCCGAGGTTTTCCCCAACCGTAAGGCGAATGTCAGGTAATCTATCACCAATTCCATCGACGCTCAATAACTTAGTAGTTGATATCGCGTCATTAACTAACCTAGTAAAAAACAATAATCTTAAAAATGAATCGGTGAACTTAGATCTCGAATTTTATCTTTCATTGGGAAAGAAATCGTGCTGCCAAGTTTCTCGCTCCTTTAAATCTCAGCCACGTGTCAGATCTCCAGGAAGTCTCTAAACCAGCGCTTTTGACAGCTGGGGGCCTGGAAAGCAGAGCCACTAATGTTTTAATATTGGAGTAGGAGTTCCACGTGAACTGTCCCGTGTGCAGATCTCTGCCAGCTAAGAGGTCCGTCGTCAACCAGGGAATCCTTACGAAGTGGCCGTTAGGAGCGCTGAGGGGCTTCTGCCGGTTTTCAATTAGCCCCACCTCACGCCAGGCTTGATGAAGGCAGAAAGAAAAAGTGTTTGTAATACAGAACGTTAGGAAGTTGACCGACATATAGGAAAGCGACCTAGCTATACATTTCATATTCCTACTTATAATAATAGTAATAATAGTAACAATAGTAATAATAATAATAATAAAAATAAAAATAATAATAATAAAAAAAAAAAATAATAATAATAATAATAATAATAAAAAATAATAATAATAACAACAGCGATGATGTAATAATAATAACAATAACAGCGATAATGTAATAATAATAACAATAACAGCGATCATGTAATAATAATAATAATAATAATAATAATAATAATAATAACAGCGATAATGTAATAATAATAACAACAATAGCGATAATGTAATAATAATAACAATAGCGATAACGTAGTAATAATAATAATAATAATAATAATAATAATAATAGCAACAATAACGATATTGTAATAATAATAACGACAATAGCGAAAATGTAATAATAATAACAACAATAGCGATAATGTAATAATAATAACAATAGCGATAATGTAATAATAATAATAATAACAACAATAGCGATAATGTAATAGTAATAAGAATAATAATAGCGATAATGTAATAAGAATAATAATAACAATAGCGATAATGTAATAATAATAATAATAACAATAGCGATAATGTAATAATAATAAGAATAATAATAGCGATAATGTAATAAGAATAATAATAACAATAGCGATAATGTAATAATAATACCGATAATGTAATGATAATAATAATAACAAGAACGATAATTTAATAATAACAATAGCGATAATGTAATAATAATAATAATAATAACAACAATAGCAATAATGTAATAATAACAATAGCGATAATGTAATAATACTAATAACAATAGCGATAATGTAATAATAATAATAACAACAATAGCGATAATGGAATAATAATAGCAATAGCGATAATGGAATAATAATAGCAATAGCGATAATGGAATAATAAAAAAAGGTATCCCCGTAACATGCCATGAAGGCACTTTGGGGGCATGGAGGTAGAGCCCCATGCTTTCCATGACCTCGACACTAGAATGAGGTGGTGTGGTCGGCACCGCGCTCTGGCCGCCTTTTACCCCCGGGAAAGACCCGGTACCCAATTTTATAGGGGGCTGAGTGAACCTCGGGGCCGTTCTGAAAGTTTGGCAACGAGAAAAAATCCTGTCACCACCTGGGATCGAACCACGGACCTTCCAGTCCGCAGCCAGCTGCTCTACCAACTGAGCTACCCGGCCACCCAATGGAATAATAATAATAATAATAATAATAATAATAATAATAATAATAATAATAATAATAATAACAATAGCGATAACGTAATAATAATAGCGATAATGTAATAATAATAATAGCGATAATTTAATAATAATAACAACAATAGCGATAATGTAATAATAATAATAACAAAAGCGATAATGTAATAGTAATAATAATAATAATAATAATGGTAATAATGATAATAATAATTACATTACATATTAATTGTCAATTTTACAACAGCATAGTTAGAATATTTACCATATTATGTCATGGGTTAAGCCGAAGTTGCTCAACCTGACAGATATTCAACAAGCAATTCCATGAACTACTGGGTATTCATTTCAAAGTGTGTCATGACGTCACTGTTGTGAGTCAGCGATTTGAAGCGAGTTTCAGCTTTTATGTCAGAGAAGTTGCCTATTATTCAAGGCGTTCGATCTGAACTTGAGAACGTGTACGGTATAACTTGAACGTCGTAGCAACAGATGGCGGTCTGTACGGTCTGTGTGCTACCATAACCTCTTTCGAACTGTGTTTTGCGCCGGCAAGTCGTACGCAGGGTATTTGTTATCATCACAAATCAAATGCTCCGTGTCCATGTTGACCGTCGAAGTTAATGTCAACAAATATGTAAGAAATCGTCTTAACCCTCTCCCCATATCTCGACAGTAAGGAAAAAACTCACCTCAGTACGTGTTTCCAAACAGTTCACATTCCTGCCACTACCGGCGTTACCGTGCGTATCGGTAAGTACTCTTCAAAATGAACGCCGTATTTGCTAGGCAACTTCTCTGGCACTTAAGTAATGCGCCTCTGCGGAAGTGTAGGAAGATTGAATTCTCTAGGCTCATCGACTAGCCACATGACGACATACGGCGAGCCATGACACACTTTGAACTGAACACGCAGTAGAATGTGGCTTTTAATTTAAATTTGAATTTTGATATTGTGCGACAGTCTCTGACAGGGTCAGGGAGAGAGTTCTAGAGGCGTGGAATCTATATGCTGAGAGATGATGAGTAGAAGGATGTTCTGTGCAGAGGAATAGAGAGAAGGTACATGTTCCGGATTCGAGGTAGTGAAAGGTAAACAAAACGAGATGCTAGGTAAGAGGGTGTGGAGGTGTGGATGATTTTAAATAGTAATAAGAGAGAGTTCAAAAATCTTCTTTCTTTAAGTGGACTCTAAGACAACAATTCTAGTGACCGTGTTACATGATCGAATTTTCTAATGTTACAAACGAAACAAACGCATATATTGTGAACACGCTGTAGTCTATGGGCAATATCAGTATTTAGATTCGTGAATAGAGAATCGCAATAATCGAAGTGGGGCATCACTAAAGTTTGGATCTGGTTCTTTTTAAGGCTGAGAGGTAAAACGTTGGTTAAGTGTCTGAGGGAATGAATTATGGAAAAAGTTTTCATACACTATCACCTTTACTTTTTAACTTCGCTTTAGAATATGCCATTAGGAAAGTTCAGGATAACAGGTAGGGTTTGGAATTGAACGGGTAACATCAGCTTCTTGTCTATGTTGATGACGTGAATATGTTAGGAGAAAATGCACAAACGATTAGAGAAAACACGGGAATTTTACTGGAAGCAAGTAAAGCGATCGGTTTGGAAGTAAATCCCGAAAAGACAAAGTATATGATTATGTCTCGTGACCAGAATATTGTACGAAATGAAAATATAAAAATTGGAGATATATCCTTCGAAGAGGTGGAAAAATTCAAATATCTTGGAGCAAAAGTAACAAATATAAATGACACTCGGGAGGAAATTAAACGCAGAATTAATATGGGAAATGCCTGTTATTATTCGGTTGAGAAGCTTTTATCATCTAGTCTGCTGTCAAAAGATCTGAAAGTTAGAATTTATAAAACAGTTATATTACCGGTTGTTCTGTATGTTGTGAAACTTGGACTCTCACTCTGAGAGAGGAACGTAAGTTAAGGGTGTTTGAGAATAAGGTTCTTAGGAAAATATTTGGGGCTAAGCGGGATGAAGTTACAGGAGAATGGAGAAAGTTACACAACGCAGAACTGCACGCATTGTATTCTTCACCTGACATAATTAGTAACATTAAATCCAGACGTTTGAAATGGGCAGGGCATGTAGCACGTATGGGCGAATCCAGAAATGCATATACAGTGTTAGTTGGGAGGCCGGAAGGAAAAGACCTTTGGGAGGCCGAGACGTAGATGGGAGGATAATATTAAAATGGATTTGAGGGAGGTGGGATATGATGATAGAGACTGGATTAATCTTGCACAGGATAGGGACCGATGGCGGACTTATGTGAGGGCGGCAATGAACCTTCGGGTTCCTTAAAAGCCATTTGTAAGTAAGTAAGTAAGTTTTCTTACATATGTAGTTTTTCTACCTACATCAAATATTTCTAGAATGTATTACATCCTATTTCCGAGGAGGACTTCAATTTATCCTGAGTTTGCATATAAATTTGTGTAAAAACGTCTTACGGACACTAATCGTCATATATTCTCAGAGAAAAATTTAGTACCAATTTTTTCCTGGTGGCAACCCTGAGCTGTAGGCTTTCTCATTATGTTCCTTCAGTTCTTTGAAGAATGTGATGCGTAATTTTTATGTGAAAAATAGCGGGAAGCTTGCTTTGTCTGGTTGCTAGGAGACAGCGGGATATCGCCCGCATTGTGTACAGCTTATCTAGTTCCACGGCCTACTTAAGTCGTATCAACAGCACATGGTCAACGCCCACAGTGCACCGGGATCTTGGTAGCTGTGTTTATCGCCGTCATGGCAACAACTTCATTGTCACTTACATCAACAAGGGGATTGTCAAACCAGCCTCCGCGAATACAGTAAGACTAAGTCAATGTAACAGTGTAACAAAGGTAATACGTGAAGCATACTCAAGAAATGTGTGTTATAGCCGAAGATTTTGCATATAGATGTTCTGATAGAATTCCAAAAGGTTATGATCATTTAAAAGTATTTCCTTATTATGAAGAATAATGAAATTCTAATCGAAAGACCAGGTTATCACTATCATCATTGCTATCTCTGTTTTTCTTTCTATTTTTTCTTGTATTAGCTCGATGAGAGCTCTGTAGTGTTATTTTGACCCTGTTGACCCTCTATAGGGCTTTAATTTAATTTGTATTATTTTCACCAGCGTCTGTATTTCTTTTTTATATTTATATGTGCTATCTGGCAGGATGGAAGAGAAGGCCTTATGGCCTTAATCCTGTCAGATTAAATAAATAAATAGATAGGTAGGTAGGTAGATAGGTAGGTAGATAGATGGATGGATGGGTGGATGGATGGATGGATGGATGGACGGACGGGATGGACGGGATGGACGGGATTGGACAGATGGACAGATAGATGGACAGATGGACAGATAGACAGATGGACAGATAGATAGATAGATGGACAGATAGATAGACAGATGGACAGATAGATAGATAGATGGACAGATAGATGGACAGATAGACAGATGGACAGATAGACAGATGGACAGATAGACAGATGGACAGATGGACAGATAGACAGATGGACAGATGGACAGATGGACAGATAGATAGACAGATGGACAGATAGATAGACAGATGGACAGATAGATAGACAGATGGACAGACAGATAGACAGATGGACAGACAGATAGACAGATGGACAGACAGATAGACAGATGGACAGATAGATAGACAGATAGATAGACAGATGGACAGATAGATAGACAGATGGACAGATAGATAGACAGATGGACAGATAGATAGACAGATGGACAGACAGATAGACAGATGGACAGATAGATAGACAGATAGATGGACAGATAGATGGACAGATGGATAGACAGATGGGCAGATAGATAGACAGATGGACAGACAGATAGACAGATGGATAGACAGATAGAAAATAAAAAATGAGTAAATAAATAAAGGAGTGAGTGAGTAAATGAATAAATGAATAAAGAAAGAAAGAAATAAAGAGAGAGAGAGGAAGGAAGGAAGAATTTATTTCTTATTCTTCTTCCGACTTTCCGATTTAAACGATTTTGCTTGTTTCCGTTCACTATTCTATTGGAAATTTTTTTATTCTTTCGACACGTTTCTATTTTTCTCTGCTTACTACTATTTATGTTTTGACCCAATATTTTCATTGCTCTGGTAGTCTAATCTTGTATATCCTGAAATTGATCTTAGCAATTTCTTTCGAGCTGCCTGTATTCTAGGTTTCTCTCTTTGCTTTAAGACACATGTTTCACTGCCAAATTTTACCATTTGTTTTGCTGTAATGTTGTGTAGTAAGTTTCTTTTAACATTATTTGCTTCCCGAAATGTCTTCTTATAAATTCATTTACTCCATTATATTTGTGTGGTTTCTGTTGTATGTCTTCATTTCCTGAGTTTGATATAATATTCCCTAAATAGTTAAATGATGACACTTACTCTATTATTTTGTTATTCACCACAATTTTGACTCTACTTATTTTCCTTGAAAAGCCATTGATTTTGTTTTGGATGTGTTTATTCTCATATCTATTACAATTTCATTCAATTCTTTAATTGTAAATTATCTTCATTGTCTGATATTAACAATTGGTCATCTGCATACTGTACGGTATTAATTTCTATCTATTTAGTTTTATTCCATAACTAGCCGTACCCGTGCGCTCCGCTGCACCCGTTAGAAATAAATATAAAGTAATTACATAATTAAAATAGAACATTTGATCCAGGGAAGATTCGTGTTTGATAGAAGGATAAATCGTTTAATATGTTACTTAATTTAAATTGCATTTAAATAATTAAAATGCGATCATTTTGGTCCAGAGACACTCATTTGGTGCAATGACAATTCCTTTAACATGTTTCTTAATTTTTATTACATGCAACCATAGTTTAATGAAGATTGACATCATTTACATTTAATGTGTATACTTTATTTTACTTGTTATAGGTTTCCATTGAATTATGGTAATAACTTAATTTTAACCCTTGTTTTCTACGTATTCAGTAAATGGCGCTTGGGCCGCTATGGTTCTGAACCCTTCAAATAACTTAAATTATATTATATAATATTACATATTAGATTGTATTATATTATATTATATTGTATTGTATTGTATTGTATTGTATTGTATTGTATTGTATTATATTATATTATATTATATTATATTATATTATATTATATTATATTATATTATATTATATTATATTATATTATATTATATTATATTATATTATATTATATTATATTATATTATATTATATAAAAATGTGTTGATAACGGATGTACACCAATAAGTAAGTTTTTAATTTGTTATGGGGGCTCTTGAGTCTCAGGAGGAACAAATTTTATTTTACAACAGCGCAACATAATCTGCTTGGCTCATTACCAAATTTTTTGCATTGCATTTAATGCATATGTATTTTATGTATTTTAACACGATTCAATTGAGCATAGTTGAAATTTGGATTATAAAATAATGGAATGCTAAGTTAACATATTATTACTGCATACTAAATCAATACACTCTCGTTGTTCGTTAATTCTCTGAGATAAACATTATTTTAAGAAATACAGGAAACGAATACACAGAATAGTCTATCAAGTTGTTTGTGCATAAGAAGCTATTTTAATCTTACCTGTCCTCAATTTACTCAGAAGTTACTGTAATAACATTATAGCATTATGTCCATATAGAGAAACTACACTTTCCAATGATGAAATAATAATTAATTACACAAATCGGTTAATTTAGCTTCCGATATTACTTCATACAAACACAGAAACATTCTCTGTAGGCTATGATTCATAGCTTTCGATTGTTATTGACCAAGGCCTCTTATAGACGAATTAATTTATTTCATTACCCCGTCTTAGATGGCAGTTATTTTAATTTTGAAACTCATTTATCTCATTAAATATCAGTCCTATCAAAATTTTTCAAAGAATAAAACTTATCGGAAATGAGTTTTAAAGAAATGTTTGTTATGTAACATTTTTCACAAAAATCAATAATAAGCGAGATATTTCGATTTATTTAATTCAGACTCCCTTATAACGCCCTTTTTAAATAAAGTATTTTGAATGCCATATAGCCTAAAATCTAAGTTACAACGAACTTAATTTATATTCCAATTTTCATCGAAATCGGTTCAGCCTTTATCGCGTGAAAAGGTAACAAACATACAGACAGACATAGAAACAAAAATGTCAAAAAAGCGATTTTCGGTTTCAGGCTGGTTAATTATATATGTTAGGACCAATTATTTTTGGAAAATCGTAAATTACCAGAAAAATTTCGGCTACAGATTTATTATTAGTATAGATTTCGTACCAAAGGTAGCCATTTTTCTATTATGTAATATAATATGTTGAACAATAGCGGTGCTAGAAGGCAACCTTGTCGAATTCCTTTATTGTTTGTGAAATTGAATTTTATAATTTTATTTTAATTTTCGTGTTCATGTATAGGCTATCATTGTTTTCAATTTACATTTTAGGAATGTTATTTTCTTCCAATATTAACCAACGTTTTTGTCTCTTTAAGTTGTCGTATGCTTTTTCATAATCTATGAATATCAAATATACGATACGAACATATAAAGACAATTTGTCAGCTATGGATCCCGAATTTCTTTCATAGTTTATTTCCTACAATTTATAATGCTAAGATGCCATAAAGTGTTGTATCCAACTTGTGGATAATCTTATTATGACACTCGTGAAAATTGTCGCAACGAACGATAGTGAGTGCTACAAACATTCATTCATTCCATAATCATCAAGATTATCCACTTCTTGCATAAATAATTATTTTGAACTCCACAGAATATGAATATTAGGCATATAAAATACATACGCATAGTATAAACAAGTTATTGGATATGTAAATTAGGTACCTACATGAATTAAATTAAGAAAAAATACTTTTTTGCAAGATCGTGTTTTTTGTTGTACGAGTATTTACAGCTACTGTTGTTAGACCTTGAAAGTTCGAATTCCCACCCAGGAACTTGTTTCTAGGGAAACCATTCTTCATAACATAAAAGTAAATTGAAATAAATCCGTTACAGTTCACTTATTGCTACCTAGTTACCATTACAGTGCAGTTTTTCGAAGCCTTTGTAATAATATTGCAATTTTAAGGGGAGAGGATGGTATTTTTTAAAACTTTTTTCATATTTGGTGTAAATTATTAATTTTTTGTATGTAGAGAGCTCATAGCTGTGGCAACTCAACCAAATAAAAATATTTAAAGATAATTATTTGGGGGCCCAAATTTTAAAACAATATACCCAATGCAGTATTGTACTAAAATCGATATATCTAAACCGTTTTTAAAGATAGATTCAAATAGTTTTTTGGAATGTATTTACAAAAGCATATTCTACAAACTGTCTGTAACAGAATTTTGATATTAGTCCCTACGTTTGTAAAATAAACAATTAAAATTTAATAACAATTTTCTGATTTCCTTTCTTGCAAACAAACGGACGTATTTTTAAAAAGAAATCAATTAACAAAATTCTGTTCCAGAGAAAAGTATCCTAATAGTCTAAAGAGTGTGTGTTCTAAATTTCACGCATGTATCTTTAATAATTCAGAAATTATATCCATTTTTTTCTGGCAATGTAGCAAAAAAAATGAAGTTATTGGAAACCGATAAAAGCGGGCGTGTGAATGTATTGGAATGTATTTGCAAAAGAACTTTTCTTCAAACTGTCTGTAACAGAATTTTGATATTAGTCCCTACGTTTGTAAAATAAACAATTAAAATTTAATAAAAATTTTCTGATTTCCTTTCTTGCAAACAAACGGCCTATTTTTTAAAAAGAAATCAATTAACAAAATTCTGTTACAGAGGAAAGTTTCCTAATAGTCTAAAGAATGTGTGTTCTAAATTTCACGCATGTATCTTTAATAGTTAAGAAATTATATCCATTTTGTCTGGCAATGTAGCAAAAAAAAAATGAAGTTACTGGAAACCGATAAAAGCGGGCGTGTGATTTAAAAATCCATAGCGCAGGAAGTTTAAGAATGACGTCTCAACATCCGATAAGGGCACAAATACCCACAAAATGTTATGCAATGCATTCAAAATATATAAAAGGTATTTTAAAGGAAAACAATTTTTTTAAAATCTAATTTACCGGAAACAACAATAAAAGTGGGTGAGTGAATTAAAAATACATAACAGGAAGTTTAAAAATGGCGACTCAACATCCGATAAGGGCACAAATACCCACAAAATGTTATGCAATGCATTCCATACATATCACAGAGTATTTTAAAGAATTTTTTTTAATAGACTTATTTTTCACCAAAAAATACCATCCTCTCCCCTAAGATATGAAGTGTTACGTTAAATATCAAAGCAACTATAGAACTTTTTCGTAAAAAAAAATTCCGCAATAGTCTAGTTGTGTTCATTAAGGATATTTCTGAGTGTATTGTAAAGGAGGCGGAGTAGAGGGATGCTTGATGACATGGTATTCATAGAACAAGGTCAAGAAGAAGGAGAAGAAGAAGAAGAAACTAATACTCTTTGATTGATAGATTTGTTTCTGCTGCAATAGCAGCAAACTGTAGACTACAGTTGTAAGAGACATAAGCATTCAGTATTTCCTCAGAATTCCTTAATTATCTGAATTCCTTGTGCTTACTCATCCTCCACGTACTTCCACAATGGAATTAATTGGCGCCATCTACTCGGAGAAGCCACCAGTTCGTCATGGTAGACGCTGCAAACTGAATGTTTTCTCTTAGCTGTTCATTTGTTCAACGTTGTAAGATGTATCGCCTTGGTTATGCGGCAACTTCTCCGACCGCGTAGCTCTGCGTGTAACCTAATCACGACCATGCAGGCGTTATGTTCTAAGACGTGCAATGCGTACTGGACTACGACGGAAGTGGAATCGAATTAATAGTAGTATATAATATGTATGAAGTGTCTAAAAATTTTTTCTTTTTGGTTAAATTAGGACACGAGCCTGAAATCACAAGTAAAGGAAAACGTGTTTTAGTACAGTAGTAAGTCATATACATTTTTTTTTGCCACCATTCCAAAATTTGCAGAAAAAATAACTCTACAATGTACAAATTTTGGCTAGTTATGAAAAAATAAACTTATTTGTAGATCGAATGTGTTAGCTCACATGGTAGCGTTTGAGACTCGCATTCTGGAGGTCCCGGTTTCAAACCCCGTGGCTGACCAATTTGACTGAGATTTTTCATGATTTTCCTGTCACAAAGGCAAATGCTGGATTTAAAATTTACATGCCATGATTTATCACCGCTTTAATCACCAATATCGTAAACATTAAACAAAATCTATAATCAGTCACATGAACACAAGGCATCTACAACACACAATAGAAACAAACTCAACAATAGTAACAACGGCCTACTGGTATATCCATATATCCTAAACACGCGATATGACTACAGATGTTAAAGCGTGTATAAATAAACTTAACAAAAAAGGAACTTGGTTGTAAGCATACTATTTGCATGCGTTTCCAGAAGGCCATGGTCTAAATTCAGTGGTTTCTATAGTAACAATTTCTTGTCCAAGTTCATTCTTTCGTAGTGTGAAAAAAAAGAGTTGTGGATAATGACATTCTATTGATGCTTAGACTCTGCGAGAAACATGATATTTTAAGTAAAGTTGAAGATAATTACGCAAAATAAGACTTTAGCGGACGAATTCAGTGTTTTTGGACAAGGCATAATCGAGTCCAAAATACGGGATGAGTCTGCTAATGTTTTGCGTACGTGGTGCATACAATAGTTTTTATCCATTTTGTATCTTGCGTACACCACTTTTAACACTTGAATATAATTAATTGATGAACAAGTAGACTTACTCGTGTTAAATATGTAATATTTGTCAGGTTTATAGCTGTTTCAGTGCTTCACGCACCATCATCAGAGCCTACTAGATCGCGGCGTCATCTCGAACTTCTCTGCCTGTTAGGAGGGTTGTTTTATTGTTGGAATGTGGAGTCGAATAGTGTGTGTGTACTGAAATTGATCTGTGTGTTGAGGATTTGATCGGGGTGTGTTTTAGTGTGTTTGTATATTTCATATTGTTCTAGTGTGTTGAGTTTTTGGTTCTTGGGTTGTGTGTTTATAATTTCCATGTCCGTATTTATGTTATTGTATGTATGGTTAGTATTGCTTATGTGATCGACGTATGTAGATGTATTGTGTCCTCTGGTTATAGCTTTAATATGTTCTTTGTAGCGTGTTTGGAATGATCTGCCTGTCTGTCCTATGTAGAACTTGTCGCAACTATTACATTTGAATTTGTATACACCTGTGTGGTCGTATATACAAATATACAAACACACTAAAACACACCCCGATCAAATCCTCAACACACAGATCAATTTCAGTACACACACACTATTCGACTCCACATTCCAACACCTTCCAGCAATAAAACACGCCCTCCTAACAGGCAGAGAAGTTCGAGATGACGCCGCGATCTAGTAGGCTCTGATGATGGTGCGTGAAGCACTGAAACAGCTATAAACCTGACAAATATTACATATTTAACACGAGTAAGTCTACTTGTTCATCAATTAATAGTTTTTAGTAAAAGCTCTCTAAATTATACGAAATAAAATAAAGTTAAATTAAGTACAAAATATGAGTATAAAAGACATAGCCAGTCAATTGTCATATTCTCACCGCCGTCTGATGAACATAATGAAACAATGTCGGCATATTAAAAACCTTTCAAAGGTTGCCATGACGACTTTAGCGACCTAGGCCTCTGAAGTTCAATTTTTCGGACAGATAACAGTCCGGAAATAACTGTTTTAGAGAGCATGTACTAAAAAAATATTTTTTTTTGTGTTGTGAGAGCAACAAGAAAATTTTTCATTTTGAAATGACTGAACTTGGAGAAATGAGGTTGAAATAAGACAGCTATTTGTTTAATTAATGGAAAAAGCACAAAACATTGGCTTAAATATTAACGAGAGTAAAAGAAAATATATGGTAAAAGCATCCCCAATAGCCTTAAAATAAAAAAAATTATAGTTTTAAAACAGTCAACCAGTTCAAGCATCTTGGTGTCTTGATGGACAATTCTAATGACAGACAATACGTGGTACAGTCATTAAGTTCTGAGACTGAGGGTATAGTGGCGGTGTGGTGCACTAGAACGGATAGGTGGCGCCGTGATATGGTACCTTGTCAGTTAGTCTCTCGTCCCAGCATCATACAGTTACGTGCATATAGTGTAAGCAGAACTATGGTCATTGTTGTGACGGTGATTTGAATGCGCGCGTCGGAACTCGAGTATGTTGCAGTTTGAGCAACTGGCAAACGTCACGTTCTGTCAGAAATTAGGCGAAACTGCTATAACCGATCATAACTGGAGACGAAACATGGTGTATCCTTTACGATCCGCAAATGAAGCGACAATCCGCCACCTGGAAAACGCCATTATTTCCACGACAGAAAAATCCGCAACAAGACAGGTCAAAAGGCAAGGTGATGCTTTAACAGTTTTTCTTATTCAAATGGAATTGTTCACATAGAATTCATCCCACAAGGTGCAACTGTAGACAAGATCCTCTACAAAGAGATTCTTGGCCGTTTACGCAATTCAATTCGTCGTAAGCGTCCTGAGCTTTGGCATAGGAAGAATTGGTTGTTGCTACACGACAACGCCCCTGCATATCGCTCCATCCTTGTCCAAGAGGAACTCGCAAGGAAACAGGTCGCTGTTTTACCACACCCTCCGTACTCACCTGATCTCGCACCATGCGATTTTTTTTCTCTTTCCCCTCATGAAATCAATCCTACGTGGGCGTAATTTTTATGCGGCCGAAAAGGTCATGACTGCCACAAGAGAAGCCGTACGGCATCTTCCTGCCAACATCTTTCAGCGGTGCTTCCAGCAGCTACACCAACGTTGGCGACTATATTGAGGGGAGGATGTCGATCTGTTTAAGTGTACGCCGTATCACGCGGCATCTTCTGAGACATCCAGATTCTTGTGGGTGCCTACCCTTCAGGCGTCAGTGTCAGAACTTAATGACTGTACCACGTATGAAGTACTTAACAGACTACATAATGCAAAAAAAAAAAAACTTGTTATACTGTTCACAAATTAATATCTTCCCGTTTTTTAACCAGAAATTTAAAAATCATTTTGTACAAAACACTAATCCAACATGTATTATTATATGGTTCGGAAACATGGAACTTATCTAAAAAGGAAAAACACAAATTAATAGTTTTTGAAAACAAAGTGTTCAGGAAAATGTTTGATCCAATTTTTCACCCACTTGAAAACAAGTGGAAAATTCGACACATAATCATATTCACCAACTTATAATAAATCGTCAATTTTAGATGTAATACGGGCCAGAAGATTAAATTGGGCAGGACATGTTATACGTATGATGACTGAAACAGCGGAAAAAAAATATATATGAACACCTTTAACAACAGAAGGCCACTGGGAAGACCTCAAAGTAGATGGAAAGATGAAATTCAGAAGGAATGCGAGGAAATGGGTATTACCAGCTGGGAGGAACTAGCAAAATACAGAACAGAGTGGAAGCGTTTTGTGAATGGACATGGAGTAGACATGCTCCATAATGTCCTTTGATTGATTGATTGATTGATTGATTGATTGAACTTGGAGAATATTGCATAATTATTAGATCTTTTTGTAATGTAGAAGAGAGACATTCATGGTTATTGTACATAGTCGTGCTTTAAAATGAATCCAATGACAAATTATTATAAAAGAAAAACACTTAGGCCTAAGTAAATATAAAAGAAGGGCTCGATTTCAACTGTGAAAATAAGTTGATTAGCTTTATTTCGAGGTAAAGTTAGAATTAAGAACGTTATAGAGGTAGGCTATTGATTCGAAGAATTCTGGTTGCTTTTCTCCGTTAAATAAACGAAAAAAAAAAAATGGACTCCTTTCTCACTGTCATATTTTTTCCTTTATTTTCATACCGTGCATTGGCTATATGAGAGTCATTCGAAGAAGCTCAGACGTGAAAGCCATGTGAACTCCAGCTGTCTTCTTTTGTATTCATTATTGAATTAACTCACAGGAATGTATTATTTGCTTGTTCGGCGACTTACTGAATTGACGAATATAATAGTGGAAGCATGAATATTGTCGATTTATTATATTTCATGAATCTGCTTTCTACATATTTATAATAAGCAGGTTTATATTTTGAAGAGCTTCATTTTTATCTGGTAAGTTTACGTATTTCGCATTTATTATGTGAGAAAATAAAGGTTAGAAGTAGAGAAAAAGAACAAGGAAAGAGAAGTAAGATGAGGAAACTATGAATAGAGAAATTTGAGATGAAACAAAGAGAAGACTGAAGGCACGTAAATAAGGGAAAGACGTAAGGAACAGAATAAAGGGAGGCTGGGAAGAAGACTGAAGGGACGAGAGAAGGAACAAGGAAAGTAAGAAGAAAGACGAGAATAAAGGAAGAGTGTGAGGTTGAAGGACATCAAATATTAAAAAGTAAAAGAGAAGGAAAGGTAGGACGTGCAGAAGTGGAAGGAAGAAGATGTAGAAAGTGAAGAAGTGAATATAGAACGGTTGTAAGAGTGGAGGAAAGAAACTATGAAAAACTAAAACATAAAAAGGTAGGACATGGGAATGGAAGGGAGAACATGTAGAAAGTGAAGAGATTGCAAGGTACATGGAAGGGAAGAATAAAGGAAGAATGTGAAAGATGAATGGAGGAGAGGTCTGAGGGACGAATGGAGGAGGGATGTGAGGAACGAATGAAGGAGGGGTGTGAGATACGAATGGAGGAGGGCTGTGAGGGACGAATGGAGGAGGGATGTGAGGAACGAATGGAGGACGAATGGAGGACGGGTGTGAGGGACGAATGGAGGACGGGTGTGAGGGACGAATGGAGGAGGGATGTGAGAGACGAATGGAGGAGGGATGTGAGGGACGAATGGAGGAGGGGTGTAAGGGACGAATGGAGGAGGGGTGTGAGGGAAGAATGGAGGATGGGTGTAAGGGACGAATGGAGGAGTATGAGGGACGACTGAAGAGAGTGCGAGGGACGAATGATGGAAGAACATGTAGAAAGTGAAGAGATTGCAAGGTACATGGAAGGTAAGAATAAAGGAAGAATATGAAAGATGAATGGAGGAGAGGTCTGAGGGACGAATGGAGGAGGGATGTGAGGGACGAATGAAGGAGGAGTGTGAGATACGAATGGAGGAGGGTGTGAGGGACGAATGGAGGAGGGGTGTGAGGGACGAATGGAGGAGAGGTGTAAGGGACGAATGGAGGAGGGGTGTGAGGAACGAATGGAGGAGGGGTGTGAGGGACGAATGGAGGAGGGGTGTGAGGGACGAATGGAGGAGAGGTGTGAGGGACGAATGGAGGAGGGGTGTGAGGGACGAATGGAGGAGGGGTGTGAGGGACGAATGGAGGAGGGGTGTGAGGGACGAATGGAGGAGGGGTGTGAGGGACGAATGGAGGAGGGATGTGAGGGACGAATGAAGGAGGGGTGTGAGGGAAGAATGGAGGATGGGTGTAAGGGACGAATGGAGGAGTATGAGAGACGACTGAAGAGAGTGCGAGGGACGAATGAAGGGAGTTTAAGGGACGAATAAAAAAACGTGTGTGGGACGAATGAAGGAAGAGTATGATGGACGATTGAAGAGGGAGGGACAAATGAAAAGAGAGTGCGAGGGACGAATAAAGAGAATGTGAGAGATGAATGAAGAGAGAATATGAAGAACGAATAAAAGACGGATATGTGGGACGAATGAAGAGAATGTGTGAGGAACGAAAATAGACGGGTGTGTGGGATGAATAGAAAATGTGAAGGACGAATTAAAGGAGAGAGTGAAGGACGAATGAAGAGAGTATGAGAGACGAATAAAAGACGGGTGTGTGGGATGAATGAAGGGATTGTGTGAGGATAATAAAGGTATAGTGTGAGGATAATAAAGGGAGAGTGTAAGGGACGAATAAAGGGAGAGTGTGAGGATAAAGTGAGAGTGTAAGGGACGAATAAAGGGATAGTGTGAGGATAATAAAGGGAGAGTGTAAGGGACGAATGAAGGGAGAGTGTGAGGATAATAAAGGGAGAGTGTAAGGGATGATTGAAGGAGAGTGTGAGGATAATAAAGGGACAGTGTGAGGATAATAAAGGGAGAATAAGGGACGAATAAATGGAGAGTGTGAGGATAGTAAAGGGAGAGTGTAAAGGACGAATAAAGGAGAGTGTGAGGATAATAAAGGAGAGTGTAAGGGACGAATAAAGGGATAGTGTGAGGATAATAAAGGGAGAGTGTAAAGGACGAATAAAGGGAGAGTGTGAGGATAATAAAGGGAGACTGTAAAGGACGAATAAAGGGAGAGTGTAAAGGACGAATAAAGGGAGAGTGTGAGGATAATAAAGGGAGACTGTAAAGGACGAATAAAGGGAGAGTGTGAGGATAATAAAGGGAGAGTGTAAGGATAATAAAGGAGGGTGTAAGGATAATAAAGGGAGAGTGTGAGGATAATAAAGGGAGAGTGTAAGGATAATAAAGGGAGAGTGTAAGGGACGAATAAAGGGAGAGTGTGAGGATAATAAAGGGAGAGTGTAAGGGACGAATAAAGGGAGAGTGTGAGGATAATAAAGGGAGAGTGTAAGGGACGAATAAAGGGAGAGTGTAAAGGACGAATAAAAGGAGAGTGTGAGGATAATAAAGGGAGACTGTAAAGGACGAATAAAGGGAGAGTGTGAGGATAATAAAGGGAGAGTGTAAGGATAATAAAGGGAGAGTGTAAGGATAATAAAGGGAGAGTGTGAGGATAATAAAGGGAGAGTGTAAGGATAATAAAGGGAGAGTGTAAGGGACGAATAAAGGGAGAGTGTGAGGATAATAAAGGGAGAGTGTAAGGGACGAATAAAGGGAGAGTGTGAGGATAATAAAGGGAGAGTGTAAGGATAATAAAGGGAGAGTGTAAGGGACGAATAAAGGGAGAGTGTGAGGATAATAAAGGGAGAGTGTAAGGGTTGAATAAAGGGAGAGTGTGAGGATAATAAAGGGAGAGTGTAAGGGACGAATAAAGGGAGAGTGTGAGGATAATAAAGGGAGAGTGTAAAGGACGAATAAAGGGAGAGTGTGAGGATAATAAAGGGAGAGTGTGAGGATAATAAAGGGAGAGTGTGAGGATAATAAAGGGAGAGTGTGAGGATAATAAAGGGAGAGTGTAAGGATAATAAAGGGAGAGTGTAAGGGACGAATAAAGGGATAGTGTGAGGATAATAAAGGGAGAGTGTAAGGGACGAATAAAGGGATAGTGTAACGGACGAATGAAGAGAGAATGTGAGGAACGAATAAAGATTGTGAGGGTGGAATAAAGGGAGAGTGTAAGGGACGAATAAAGGGATAGTGTAACGGACGAATGAAGAGAGAATGTGAGGAACGAATAAAGATTGTGAGGGTGGAATAAAGGGAGAGTGTAAGGATAATAAAGAGAGAGTGTAAGGGACGAATGAAGGAATAGTCTAAGGGACGAATGAAGAGAATGTGTGAGGAAGAAGTGAAGGTAGAGTGTGAAGAACGACTGAAGAGAGTGTGAGGTACGAATGGATAGAAGAAGTAAACGATGAATAGAGGAAGAGCAGAAATGAATATAAAAATGTAAGAATGTAGGGGAAGGAGAAATAGAGTTTGTAAATACGGAAAGAATATGGATAGAGTGAGGGAAGGAAGATGGAGAAGTTGAGAAAGAGGAGGATAGAGTATTTAAAACGGAATGAGTCGGGAAGGAACAGAGATAATCGTCTGTGACTTCGAGACTTCTCTTCTTCATTGTATGCCACTTGCTTATTGTAGGTTCTCTCTTTCTTCGAACCAGTTTCAACTACAGGAGTCAGTGTTAGTAACTCTAAAGCTTGTAACGAATGTCTTATTGGAACACGGTGTTGCCTGGCTATGCACTTCCACTGCAGTAGTGTAATCAGGGCACGAACTCGCAATAACTGCTCGAGACTCAGGAATCTAGCTAGGAGAAGACTCGATCACAGTTGGGTGATATGGTGCACAGTTCTCAAATTCATTAATCATGTTACACCACTCCACTTACTGCGCTCGTGTGCATGTCTTGCAATTAATCGATCGATCGATCAATCAAGAACGGATCGCAGACATCGTTTCAGCTGTCACTCGCACTTGGGAGGTTTCTCAAAGACCCAATACTCTGTTTCCATGGAGACCCGACGCCCAGTCTCTTGTGAATAGGAACTGCAAAGCGATTACATAGGCAGTGTCGAGAACAGCTTTATCTGAACGGGTCTTACCCATGCTAACCGGGTGGGGGCTATTCTGTACACGTTAACAATGCTTCCTATCTGACTCGAAACTGTAACGTTCTAACAAGTTTAGAGAACTTAATTTACTGCTAAATCAATTAAAAATCTAATGTCTTTATCATCGTGATCACATTCGGAATTTTATATTTTCTATAGGCTGTATCTTAATTATGCCGACAATTTTTGAAACCAGATAGAGAATTTTTCTTTAGACACTTTTTTCCTCTATAAATAGAAACTGTTGTAAGAAGATTTCAGAACTTAATATTGCTAAGTTAATTGAATATGTCTAATATCCTTATCATGATCACATTTCGGATTTTATCATTTATATAGGGTGTACCTTAATTAGACTGATAAGCTTTGAGATCAGACAGAGAATCTTTCTTTAGACACTTTTTCCTTTATGATCCGAAATGTTTCGTTGTAACAAGTTTTAAGAACTTAATTTATTGTTAAATTAATCAAATATCTAATTTTCTTATGATTCTGATCACATACTCGAATTTTATCAATTAGAGATAGGTTTGGAAGTAAACCCCGAAAAAACAAAGTATATGATTATGTCTCGTGCCCACAACATAGTACGAAATGGAAATATAAAAATTGGAAATTTATCCTTTGAAGAGGTGGAAAAATTGAAATATCTTCGAGCAACAGTAACAAATATAAATGACACTCTGGAGGAAATTAAACGCAGAATAAATATGGGAAATGCCTGTTATTATTCGGTTGAGAAGCTTTTGTCATCTAGTCTGCTGTCATAAAATCTGAAAGTTAGAATTTATAAAACAGTTATCTTTGTGAAATATGGACTCTCACTTTGAGAGAGGAACAGAGATTAGGGGTGTCTGAGAACAAGGTTCTTAGGAAAATATTTGGGACTAAGAGGAATGAAGTTACAGGAGAATGGAGAAAGTTACACAACACAGAACTGCACGCATTGTATTCTTCACCTGACATAATTAGGAACATTAAATCCAGACCTTCGAAATGGGCAGGGCATGTAGCACGTATGGGCGAATCCACAAATGCATATAGAGTGTTAGTTGGGAGATCTGAGGGAAAAAGACCTTTGGGGACGCCGAGACGTAGATTGAAAAATAATATTAAAATAAATTTGAGGGAGGTAGGATATGGTGATAGAGACTGGATTAATCTTGCTCAGGAAGGAGTCCGATGGCGGGCTTATGTGAGGGCGGCAATGAACCTCCGGGTTCCTTAAAAGCCATTTGTAAGTAAATAAAGCATGAAATTGAGGACGAGTATGTTGATTAGATTTGGGCGTCATATAAATGAAAGGTCACTGATTAAAAATAAATAAATAAATAAGTAAATAAATAAATAAATAAATAAATATATAAATAAATATATAAATAAATAAATAAATAAATAAATATATAAATAAATATATAAATAAATAAATAAATAAATAAATAAATAAATAAATAAATAAATAAATAAATAAGTAAATAAGTAAATAAATAAGTAACTAAATAAATTAGTAGCTAAATAAATAAGTAAGTAACTAAATAAATAAATAATTAAATAAGTAAATAAATAAGTAAATAGATAAGTAAGTAAGTAAGTAAGTAAATAAGTAAGTAAATAAGTAAGTAAGAATAAGTAAATAAGTAAGTAAGTAAATAAGTAAGTAAGTAAATAAGTAAATAAGTTAAATAAGTAAGTTAAATAAGTTAATAAGTAAGTTAATAAGTAAGTAAATAAGTAAGTTAATAAGTAAATAAGTAAGTAAATAAGTAAGTAAATAAGTAAGTAAATAAGTAAGTAAATAAGTAAGTAAATAAGTAAGTAAATAAGTAAGTAAATAAGTAAGTAAATAAGTAAGTAAATAAGTAAGTAAATAAGTAAGTAAATAAGTAAGTAAATAAGTAAGTAAAAGTAAGTAAAGAAGTAAGTAAAGAAGTAAGTAAAGAAGTAAGTAAAGAAGTAAGTAAAGAAGTAAGTAAAAGAAGTAAGTAAAAAGTAAGTAAAGAAGTAAGTAAAGAAGTAAGTAAAGAAGTAAGTAAAGAAGTAAGTAAAGAAGTAAGTAAAGAAGTAAGTAAAGAAGTAAGTAAAGAAGTAAGTAAAGAAGTAAGTAAAAAGTAAGTAAAAAGTAAGTAAGTAAAGTAAGTAAAGAAGTAAGTAAAGAAGTAAGTAAAGAAGTAAGTAAAGAAGTAAGTAAAGAAGTAAGTAAAGAAGTAAGTAAAAAGTAAGTAAAGAAGTAAGTAAAGAAGTAAGTAAAGAAGTAAGTAAAGAAGTAAGTAAAGTAAGTAAGTAAAGAAGTAAGTAAAGAAGTAAGTAAAGAAGTAAGTAAAGAAGTAAGTAAAGAAGTAAGTAAAAAGAAGTAAGTAAAGAAGTAAGTAAAGAAGTAAGTAAAGAAGTAAGTAAAGAAGTAAGTAAAGTAAGTAAAGAAGTAAGTAAGTAAGTAAAGTAAGTAAAGAAGTAAGTAAAAAGTAAGTAAAGTAAGTAAAGTAAAGTAAGTAAAGAAGTAAGGAAAGAAGTAAGGAAAGAAGTAAGGAAAGAAGTAAGGAAAGAAGTAAGGAAAGAAGTAAGGAAAGAAGTAAGGAAACAAGTAAGGAAACAAGTAAGGAAACAAGTAAGGAAACAAGTAAGGAAACAAGTAAGGAAACAAGTAAGGAAACAAGTAAGGAAACAAGTAAGGAAACAAGTAAGGAAACAAGTAAGGAAACAAGTAAGGAAACAAGTAAGGAAATAAATAATTACATAAATAAATACTTTTTTTTTTCGAAAATGCCCAAATTTCATCCATCTACTTTCTTATGTAATGTAGTTGCGTTCCTTTCCTCCTGTATAGAGAATCGAACCTCGTGTATGAGGTGTGAAAAACAGTGATTTTCCGCGTTCCTATGGATACACAGATGCTGTAGTTGCATGAGTTGCTACAAAAGAGAGCAACAAAAAGAAGTAGGAATTCCGTGACACTTATCGAGCGCGAGAGATGTAGTTCAGAAAGCTGTTGCTATCGTGTCGGAGACGAAGCCGACGTTGAGGTTTTGAATGTGTCCTGTAAATGCGGCAAACCTTTCTACACAGACATGAATAAGCATGAAAGCATTAGCATTAGAATCCTCGTCTCATAGCAGCACTGATGACGCCATTCAGCCAGGAAGAAAGGCTGGATGCACATTTAAATGCGGAGTAATTCAGCGCCCACGGGACGTTGCGCCAGCGTTTTGTTTACTTTAATTCGTGTAATTGCCAGTAGGTGTGGACAGGGACTACAAACAAAGAAATGTCTGTTGCTGTAAGGCACGTGAAACCAACTACAGCTGGAGTTCACTTCTGGTTTGTCAGCAATAAGGAGTTAGTAAAATGAATTAGCCTACATATAAATAAATTATCTTGATATTCACTGAAAAGCACACAGCTCTCAAACTAAATTTAAAATACGTGTGACGTAAAGTTACCCATTCAAAGGTGGCGTGAAGGAAAGACTAATAACAAAAAACTAGCTCTTTCCGTGAATTGAAAAGCTCGAAAAATAGGCGTAAGAATTACATATCCATCGGTTAGATTGATCGGAAACAGGCGAAAATGGTTGAACTCTGATCTTGGTAAAGTGTATATTGTAACTGATCCTTGGTCCATCGCTCGCTCACTCACTCACTCACTCACTCACTCACTCACTCACTCACTCACTCACTCACTCACTCACTCACTCACTCACTCACTCACTCACTCACTCACTCACTCACTCACTCACTCACTCACTCACTCACTCACTCACTCACTCACTCACTCACTCACTCACTCACTCACTCACTCACTCACTCACTCACTCACTCAAAACCACCGGTGGAATGGATGCCGAGGAATTTCGGTAAACTGCAGTGGCAAATGTTTTGCTCCTCTTTTGTTTAGAAAAATAAATTGCATAAAATTTTTAAACAATATTTTAAAGAGTTCAGATGCTTTCAATTTTTTTTGAAAATTAAAGAATATAGTATATTGGGAACTCTGATATTTTGTTCAGATGCCTTCAATTTTGCGAAAATGAAAGGATGTAGTCTATTGGGCACTGTGATTTGTTCAAATGTTTTCAATTTTTTCAGAATGAAAGAATATAGTATATTGGACAGTTTGATGTGTTCAGATGTCTTCAATTTTTCGAAAATGAAAGATTATATTATATTGGGTACCTGATTTGTTCAAATGCCTTCAATTTTTCGAAAATGAAAGAATATAATATATTGGACACTCAGATTTGTTCAAATATCTTCAATTTTTCGAAAATGAAAGGATATAGTACATTGGGCACTTTGATGTGTTCAGATGTCTTCAATTTTTCGAAAATGAAAGAATATAGTATATTGGGCGCTCTGATTTTTCAAATATCTTCATTTTTTCGAGAATGAAAGAATATAGCATATTGGACACTTTGATGTGTTCAGATGTCTTCAATTTTTCGTAAATGAAAGAATATATTGTGTTGGGTATCTGATTTGTTCAAATGCCTTCAATTTTTCGAAAATGAAAGAATATAATATATTGGGCACTCTAATTTGTTCAAATATCTTCAGTTTTTCGAAAATGAAAGGATATAGTACATTGGGCACTCTGATTTGTTCAAATTTATTTATTTATTTATTTTTTTTTATTTAAATTTAAATACACAGAATAAAGAATATAATTACAAAACAAACAAGAGAAATAGAAATAAAATAATACAAGCAATATAAAAAGAAGATACAGTAGTATTAACAAAATTTGAGACCGAATGAGCAGCGCTCGTGCTCGGTCGCAGTTCAGATATAATATTGAAATAAAAAATAATAATAATATAAATAAATAAGTAAAATAAAATAGGAACTAAAATATAATTACAGCGGCAATGGAATTATATAATATAATATTAACACTAGAGAAGAATAATATCGCACGTGAAAAGTAGGACTAATATATATTTCAAAATTATAGAATACAAATATAATATAGGTTGATTAATTCATACACATAGGCTATAAATTTATTTAATCAAATTGAAGATATTAACACGTTTCTAATTTTCTTGTTATATGTTAGTGGGTTACATGTTAGAAGTTCTGGGTGTAATTTAGTTAAAGCATTGTACAACCGAGGGCCAAAATTTATGCTATGCTTTAGACCAGCAGATGTGAGACATTTAGGTTCTACTAATGTTGAATTAATATTTCGTCTTGTGTCATAATTGTGTGTCTGTAATACAAACTTATTACGATTTTTATGATAAAATTTTAACAGCGTATACTTATAAATTTGTTCAATATTAAATACATTAAATTCAGAATAAATTAATTTAGTTGGATAATCGAAACGTGTCTTCAAACAAATTTTAATTATTCGTTTTTGTAGTAAATTTAACGGACTAAGATTAATTTTTGTACTTCCACCCCAAACAATTATACCATATTGAATGATAAACTGAATAATGGCCAAATAAACATTTCGTAGAACTCTAATAGGTAAGTAGCATCGAAGATTAACGAATTTATAAATTGTTTTACGAAGCCTCTTACAAAGATAAGTAATGTGATGAGGCCATTTTAAATTCTGATCAATAATGATACCCAGATATTTGACATGTGGCTTCTTTCAAAGGTGGACATTTACAACTTTTGGGATCTAAACAATTTTCACTGTGTATTATTAGTCTATATTTATCGCTAAATTTTAAATTTTGAACTCTGGTAGCTGTTAACGAAAAAGGAACTAAAGTTGATTTAGATATATTTAAAGAAAGGAAGTTGGAATTAAGCCATTTTTTTAACAATGTTAGCACCTATATTAGCATTTGTATATGCTTCCTGCCAAGAAAAACCACTGAAAATAACTACTGTATCATCCGCATATGAATATATAGATCCATTTAATTTTTCTAAATTTATATTTAGCAGATCATTAAAATATGTTAGAAATAAAATAGATCCGAAAATTGTTCCTTGCGGTACACCTATATCAATATATTTGTATTCACTAAATTGATCTTCAATTTTGGTCATTTGCCTTCTGTTACTAAAATATGATTGAAATAATTTTAAAACTATACCTCTAACTCCAATAGTATGTAGTTTGTCCAAAAGTAAATTATGATTGATAGTGTCAAAAGCTTTCCGTAGATCCAAGAAAATGCCTTCAATTTTTCGAGAATGAAAGAATATAGTATATTGGGCACTCTGATTTGTTAAAATATCTTCAATTTTTCGAGAACGAAAGAATATAGTACATTGGGCACTCTGATTTGTTCAAATGCCTTCAATTTTTGGAGAACGAAAGAATATATTACATTGGGCACTCTGATTTGTTCAAATATCTTCAATTTTTCCATAATGAAAGATTATAGTATATTGGGCACTCTGATTTGTTGAGATATCTTCAATTTTTCCATAATGAAAGATTATAGTATATTGGGCACTCTGATTTGTTCAGATATCTTAAATTTTTCGATAATGAAAGATTATAGTATATTGGGCACTCTGATTTGTTCAAATATCTTAAATTTTTCGATAATGAAAGATCATAGTATATTGGGCATTCTGATTTGTTGAAATATCTTAAATTTTTCCATAATGAAAGATCATAGTATATTGGGCACTCTGATTTGTTCAAATATCTTGAATTTTTCCATAATGAAAGATTATAGTATATTGGGCACTCTGATTTGTTCAAATATCTTAAATTTTTCCATAATGAAAGATCATAGTATATTGGGCACTTTGATTTGTTGAAATATCTTAAATTTTTCCATAATGAAAGATCATAGTATATTGGGCACTCTGATTTGTTCAAATGCCTTCAATTTTTCGAGAACGAAAGAATATATTGTATTGGGCACTCTGATTTGTTGAGATATCTTCAATTTTTCCATAATGAAAGATTATAGTATATTGGGCACTCTGATTTGTTGAAATATGTTCAATTTTCCGAGAATGAAAGAATATAGTATATTGGGCACTCTGATTTGTTCAAATATCTTAAATTTTTCGATAATGAAAGAATATAGTATATTGGGCACTCTGATTTGTTCAAATATCTTAAATTTTTCGATAATGAAAGAATATAGTATATTGGGCACTCTGATTTGTTCAAATATCTTAAATTTTTCCATAATGAAAGATTATAGTATATTGGGCACTCTGATTTGTTCAAATATCTTAAATTTTTCGATAATGAAAGAATATAGCATATTTGGCACTCTGATTTGTTCAAATATCTTAAATTTTTCCATAATGGAAGATTATAGTATATTGGGCACTCAGATTTGTTCAAATATCTTCAATTTTCCATAATGAAAGATTATAGTATATTGGGCACTCTGATTTGTTCAAATATCTTAAATTTTTCCATAATGAAAGATTATAGTATATTGGACACTCTGATTTGTTCAAATATCTTAAATTTTTCCATAATGAAAGATTATAGTATATTGGGCACTCTGATTTGTTCAGATACCTTAAATTTTTCCATAATGAAAGATTATAGTATATTGGGCACTCTGATTTGTTCAAATATCTTAAATTTTTCCATAATGAAAGATTATAGTATATTGGGCACTCTGATTTGCAAATATCTTAAATTTTTCATAATGAAAGATTATGATTTGTTCTGAAATATCTTAAATTTTTCCATAATGAAAGATTATAGTATATTGGGCACTCTGATTTGTTCAAATATCTTAAATTTTTTGATTGAAAGATATCTTCAAATATTTTTCGATAATGAAAGATTATAGTATATTGGGCACTCTGATTTGTTCAAATATCTTAAATTTTTCGATAATGAAAGATTATAGTATATTGGGCACTCTGATTTGTTCAAATATCTTAAATTTTTCGATAATGAAAGATTATAGTATATTGATTTGATTTGTTCAAATATCTTAAATTTTTCGATAATGAAAGATTATAGTATATTGGGCACTCTGATTTGTTCAAATAGTATATTGGGCACTCTGATTTGTTCAAATATCTTAAATTTTTCGATAATGAAAGATTATAGTATATTGGGCACTCTGATTTGTTCAAATATCTTAAATTTTTCGATAATGAAAGATTATAGTATATTGACTCTGATTTGTTCAAATATCTTAAATTTTTCGATAATGAAAGATTATAGTATATTGGGCACTCTGATTTGTTCAAATATCTTAAATTTTTCGATAATGAAAGATTATAGTATATTGGGCATATTCTGATTTGTTCAAATATCTTAAATTTTTCGATAATGAAAGATTATAGTATATTTGGCACTCTGATTTGTTCAAATATCTTAAATTTTTCGATAATGAAAGATTATAGTATATTGGGCACTCTGATTTGTTCAAATATCTTAAATTTTTCGATAATGAAAGATTATAGTATATTGGGCACTCTGATTTGTTCAGATATCTTAAATTTTTCGATGATGAAAGAATATAGTATATTGGGCACTCTGATTTGTTCAAATATCTTAAATTTTTCGATAATGAAAGATTATTATAGCACTCTGATTTGTTCAGATATCTTAAATTTTTCGATGATGAAAGAATATAGTATATTGGGCACTCTGATTTGATTTGTTCAAATATCTTAAATTTTTCGATAATGAAAGATTATAGTATATTGGGCACTCTGATTTGTTCAAATATCTTAAATTTTTTGATAATGAAAGATTATAGTATATTGGGCACTCTGATTTGTTCAAATATCTTAAATTTTTCCACAATGAAAGATTATAGTATATTGGGCACTCTGATTTGTTCAAATATCTTAAATTTTTCCATAATGAAAGAATATAGTATATTGGGCACTCTGATTTGTTCAGATATCTTAAATTTTTCGATGATGAAAGAATATAGTATATTGGGCACTCTGATAAATTTTTATGAAAACGTTTGCGTAAATTATACGTCAATAACAGTGAAGGGGTTATTTTGGCCGAAGGAGATTATACTGTAGATCGCACAATTGCGTGAAAGCTGTGTAATAAGACTGACAATATGGTTCAATAATGGAGGATTACCTAGAATAACAACTTTACGTACGTTACGTCGTTTTTCCGTTTCCAGCATATGTTGAATTCTTAATACCGGTATCGTATCTTTCTCTTTGACAATATATTATTTCCCTCCAACAAACACAGCGCTCTCTAGAAACATTTGAATGTCGTTCTGCGCAATGCTATTAGCCTACCAGATCTAAAATGTCAGATGCCCTGTATCTGAAATTCAAGATTTTGCAGTAAAGTTCTTGTTCAATAGAACGCATCAATTTTATTAATAATGCATATAGAATAAATTTAAAAGCGATTTGCTTCTTTCTTCTTCAGTATTAGCATGATTTTGTATCCTATCAACCATATATGTAGCTCTTCTAATAAGAGTGTCTCACTTTTAACAAAAGAGTGCCGCAGTGTTTATGAAGCCGTAGCAGTCACACTTTCCCTATGGTTATAGTTGTTGTTGACAAATAATCATAAAAAGTTACACTATTTTACAACACGTAGTAATCGTTAAAATTTATTACCAAAATGAGTCATCCGTTCACCAAGCATTCCGGGCACTACATGAAGTGTACCGTGTACGTAAACATCTCTGCGAGAGAACAAGGGTTTCGTTAACAAACAAAATTTCCGCTTTGGAAGCAATGAGAATTCATTGAAAATTCAAGAACGACCATTTCATCCCCATCGTCTGGTGCGTGAAGTTTTATACGGACTATTACACTTTTACTACGTCATACTACTTTTGACCAATAAAACTGTACGAAAGGACGTCTTTCAACCAATCATGGCTGCTTATCGCACAATTATATCGCGTCCCTAGCATTTGTTTAATTTTATCTCTTCCCTAGCGTCCACACCTGTGGAGTAACGGTCAGCGCGTCTGGCTGCGAAACCAGGTGACCCGGGTTCGAATCCCGGTGGGGGCAAGTTACCTGGTTGAGGTTTTTTCCAGGGTTTTCCCTCAACCCAATACGAGAAAATGCTGGGTAACTTTCGGTGCTGGACCCCGGACTCATTTCACCGGCATTATCACCTTCATTTCATTCAGACGCTAAATAACCTGAGACGTTGATACAGCGTCGTAAAATAACCCAATTAACTCTTCCCTAGCATTCGTTTACTTAAAAAAATTACAAACTACTCCAATCGATGCACAGCAGTTTCAAGTATGACTCGCATTGGCATTCAAGAACAAGAATTAATAAAGATCACTGGTCATAGCTATGCATCTTCCCTGAAACCCTACTTGCAAATAAATGAAGAGCACCTTTCGGAAATCCTGAATAAGTTGAGGGATACACCATGTACATCGAGTTCCACTTCTTTTACGCACACGTCCAATATATAACATCAACTGAACCACCAATCACTAAAACATTCGTATTTGAAAATTGTACTTTCAATAATTGTTCCTTTTAAAATTATTCATGTTTATTTTTTATTTCATCATCGTTAATTAAAACTTTCCTTGTTTATTTCATCATCCCTAATTAAAACATTTATAACACTTGTTTATATTATTTAGGTTATGTCATAGTTTCTGCTATATGATATTATGGATAGTCACGTATCAGAGATTGTTTAATATACTAAGATTTATTGAAAATCATCTGTCAAGTGACGTTGATTACTGGGATCCGGATAAATAATTGAAGTGGAATGCAACTGTTTTAATAAAAATGAAACTGAATCAACAAAGCCTTCTTGACTAGTAACCGTCCACAGAGTTCAATGAAGATTTCATAGTTGGCGGAACTGATAACAAGAAAACAGCTAATCATAACACACTACTGCCATCTAGCGTAATATTTGTAATGTTGAGATGGTACAATAATACATTTGGAGACACTTGTATTTTCGTAAGTGAATTAATATTTTATTGTATTGGAGTACTTCGTTACTTATAATATTTATATACTTTCTTCTAATCGTGTAATAGTCAATTAAATCCCACTCGAGTTTTGATTTTCTCTAGATAAATCAAAACCTCTAGTGAGATTACTGTTGAAAAATCATTAGTTCATTTTTTTTTGTCAATATGAACGGGGAGAGACTTTGACTATCAGTGGAGAAAGATAACGAGATATGATAAGGGATTATTTTTGAGCACAATTTGGAAGGTATGGATCTCAGAAACGTCTTGTTTCAGCAAGGTGACGCCACATGTCATACTGCTCACGAAATAGTCGACCTTTCGAGGAAGAAGTTTAGAAGCTTTATCATTTCACGTGGTGGTGATGTTAATTGGCCCCCGAGATCATGTGATTTAACGCCGCTGGATTACTTCTTATGGGGTTATGTTTAGGCACGGGTTTATGCCAACAAGTCAGAAAGAGTTAATGACCTAAGGAACAATATCACGTGCGTTATTCGTGAAATTGAGAATGGTTTATGTTTGTCTGTCATCTAAAATTGGAAGACGGATATACTTGTAACCCAATGAAGCAGTGGCGGCCATTTAATCGCCGTTCTCTTCCATACGTAATGATATTAATTGTGGTTCAGAATAATAGAAATAAAATAAATGAACCTCTTTAGTTTACTCATTGTGTTTCATTGTAAAAGTATGACACTCTTATCGGAAGATCCTTAAGGGTCATATTCATAGACGAGACTTTGGACCAAAGTTGACTTTGGAAAGTACAAAGTCACCATTTTCCTATTCACAGTCGAAGCTTGACGAAAGTACCTAACTTCAATAGTGACTTTACTTTGAAGTTGCCGAAAATCTAGACTTTGACTTTGACTTTGACTTTGACTTTGACTTTGACTTTGACTTTGACTTTGACTTTGACTTTGACTTTGACTTTGACTTTGACTTTGACTTTGACTTTGACTTTGACTTTGACTTTGACTTTGACTTTCGCTTGCGGACATAAGGAAAATGGCTGGTATTTCGAAAATTGTTGAATTTTCCGAGAATATTGAGGAAATCTAGTGGATTATTACAGCTGTCCATGTTCCTTAGCGTATTATTGGATATAGATAATAAATTCAAATGAAGGTACAGATTTGATAAACAGACAGTATTAGATATCCTCGTCAAGTTTTAACATTCATTGATGAATAATAATCAAAGAGGATTATCTGTTCCACCAATAATTGAATTTCTTATTTCGTCGCGATTTTAGGATACACGTAATTGATGGCTTAATATTGATTTGACTGTTTAATTCTATAGAGAATATGTTATACAGGTGGATATGCAGTTAATTTTTAATCCTGCAGCCGTCATAATGTTTTCTGAATATTGATTTCAATTAATTTTTAATTAGGCTGTCATTAGTGGCATCTTCTTATCGTCCATATTTAGAATAAAATTATTTTGTGCGAGATCGTGCATATTTGCTTGTTTTCCGCACAGAACCAATACGCGGTAAGTGTGAAATACCACATTCAATATTCCCAACGTAACACACATAACAATTTCCCTCTTTTTACCGCTTAAGCGCCATATTCATTTTACTGCTTTAGGCTTTTAACATATTTTTTTAGAGACGTTCAATATAGTAATAATTATAAATTGAAACTTACCACTGCAATTTCACCTAAATTGCACTGTTAATTATTGTTTTTAAATATTTGCAAAAATTAAGTAAACTCTAGTAATATACGTTACAAGAGCGGTATGTTGACGTTTTCATGGTCGAGGAAAAGATTGAGAAAGCGAAACGTAGTTGAGCTTTTTTAATTTCCGAGAACATGAAAACAAACATACCGCTCGTGTATCGTACATTATTTTGTGCGAAGATCGGTTATTACATACCTGAAAGACGAATTTCTAATAAGTTGCAATGAAATCTCCATCTTGGTTTCTGTTTAATGACGCCAACTTCGGAACACCAAAATATCTTTCTTCAACATTGTTGCTGTAATATGTTTTCTGTGTTTACTATACTCCAGCAGGCCGTGATATACGTCTGTCTTTTTTTCCCCAGTCTATAAATGCGAACTTAAAACAAACGGTAAGGTTATGTAATGATATATTTTTCATTTTAATATTTTAACAATATTATTTATATAACATATTGCAGTAATAACATCGGCATCTGGAATCTTGTTGATTTTTTCACGGCTTCCTTAATGTTACTTGTATGAGGAATGCAATAAGTTTCGTGGAGTAGTAGACTTTACTTAATTTTTGCAAATATTTAAAAACAATAATTAACATTGCAATTTAGGTGAAATTGCAGTGGTAAGTTTCGAATTTATAATTATTACTATGTTAAACGTCTCTAAAAATAATATGTTAAAAGCCTAAAGCAGTAAAATGAATGTCGCGCTTAAGCGGTAAGAAGAGGGAAATTGTTGTGTGTGTTAAGTTGGGAATACTGAATGTGGTATTTCACACTTACCGCGTATTGGTTCTGTGCGGAAAAGAAGTAAATACGCACGATCTGGCACAAAAGTTACTGCATTTGTAATGCAAGTAGCATTAAGGAAGCCGTGAAAAAATGAAAAAGATTCCAGATTCCGATGTTATTACTGCAATGTATTATATAAATAATATTGTTAAAATATTAAAATGAAAAATAAATCATTACGTAACCTTACCGTTTGTTTTAAGTTCGCATTTATAGACTGGGGGAAAAAAAAAGACAGACGTATATCACGGCCTGCTGGAGTATAGTAAACACAGAAAACATTTTATAGCAACAATGTTGAAGATAGATCTTTTTGTTTTTAAAAGTTTCCGTCATTGAACAGGAACCAAGATGGAGATTTCATTGCAACTAATTAGAAATTCCTCTTTCAGGTATGTAATAAACGATCTTCGCACAAAATAATGTACGATACACGAGCGGTATGTTTGTTTTCATGTTCTTGGAAATTAAAAAAGCTCAACTACGTTTCGCTTTTTCAATCTTTTCCTCGACCATGAAAACGTCAACATACCGCTCTTGTAACGTATATTACTATTATTTTGAAATAATTCGAGAGCTTAATGTGAACCTAACATAATAACAATCATTGTTTTATTCACAACATAATTCTTAGCACACAATACAATTTCAGATGAACAGACCATCATGTTTTGTAGTTACCAATTATATTGTATTATATACAAGTACAAGACTGTCCGGAACTGAGTCACGATTTTTTGTGACCAAGTAGAAGAACGAATTATCTAGTAGTGTAAAGATCTAAAAATGTCAAATTTTTTACTTACCTTAGTTTCACACTAAACTCATGAATAATAAACGTAAAGCTGCAAGAACGGCTAACAATCACTAAACATGTACTGATGTTCAATTGTTTCATTGATTTGTGACTCAAAAGATGGCTTTGATTGTGGCAATGCCTACTCTGTTTCAACTATCTATTAATTTAATTCGTTTAGAAGGCAGTGATTGTGGTTGCCAACATTAGAACATGATCGTCAAATCTCGACTTAATGAAGTCAAAGCCAAATTCTCAGAAGTATTTTCTATGAATAGGACTTTCAACAAAGTTAAACTTTGCTACGACTTTGGAAAGTCTTCATCCAAAGTCTCGTTTATGAATACGGCCCTTATTTAACATAGCTAATACCTCACGATTAAGTTCAAAGTATAATTGTAATATATACAGGGTGTTTAAAAATACGGGGCATAATTTCAGGTATGTATTTCCCACATGTAGACAATGAAAATAGTTCATTACAACATGTGTCCGGAAATGCTTCATTTCCGAGTTATGGCCTTCACAACATTGAAATTCACCGGAACGTTTTTCTTTCGGCAGGTCGTTGTCATTGCAGAAGATTTTCAAAATGTCCACCTCCTGCTTGAATACAGACTTCACATCGATGTCTCATTGACCTGCGAACACGATCCCAAATTCCAGGAGTATTGCGTATGTCCTCAGAACATGCCACAATTCGATTCCGAAGGGATTCCAAATCAGGCACCGGAGATTAATAAACCAATGATTTTAAATGGCCCCACAAGTAGAAATCGAGAGGGTTCAGATCAGGTGAGCGTGGAGGCCAAGCAATTGGGCCACCTCTACCTATCCATCGATCAGGAAACCTTCGATCCAAGTACAGTCGAGCCGTACGACTGAAGTGTGCAGGAGCGCCATCATGCAAGAAGTGAATGTGTTGACGATTGATCAGTGGAGTGTCTTCTAAAACATGAGGTATGGTGTTTTCCAGGAAGTTTGTGTAGGCCTGCCCCGTAAGTCTGTTTACAAGTACATGGGGTCCAACTAATCGATCACCAATGATACCGGCCCACATGTTGAGGGAGAACCGTACCTAGTGATGAGATGGAACAGTTGCACTTGGGTTTTCATACGCCCATACATGCTGATTGTGGAAATTTGTTATGCCATCTCATGTGAACTGTGCTTCATCTGTAAATAATACTAAGGCAGGAAAGTTCGGATTTACACCACACTGCTGCAAGAACCACTGACAGAACCTAACTCGTGCAGGGTAATCTGCTGGTGACAGGGCCTGTACACGTTGCAAATGATAAGGATACAATTGATACTCTTTCAACAGTCTCCAGACAGTCGTATGAGGAACACTGACTTGCAACGCTAACCTTCGTGTGCTGATAGAAGGTGTCATGTTCACAGCCTCCAGAATCTCCTCCTGTACTTCTGGAGTTGTAGTTGCCAAACCAGGAGAGTTAAATTTTCCATACTCGCACAGATGGTAATGGAGACGTACAAATGTCTTCCGATCTGGACATTGTCGCTGTGGGTAGCTCTCCTGGTACAAACGACGAGCCAGCGCAGCATTGCCGTCCGCCTTACCGTACATGAAGTGTATCTCTGCCAGCTCTTGATTTGAATACATGTCGCACAGTCTAACGCCTACACAACACTGAATGTAACCTTCGCCTCGGAATGAACTGTCAGAGTGCCCTATTAGTGTCTCCTTTGAATGCAAAGACCTGCGGAAAGAAAAACGTTCCGGTGAATTTCAATGTTGTGAAGGCCATAACTCGGAAATAAAGCATTTCCGGACACATGTTGTAAGGAACTATTTTGATTGTCTACATGTGAGAAATACATACCTGAAATTATGCCCCGTATTTTTGAAACACCCTGTATATATGTATGAAATAAGTTTCCTAACGAGTTTGTTGTGTCAATGTACATTTTACACTCTAGCAATCACTTTTATTTAACTTAGGTTATATTCACACCACTCAATACCGACTACAAGGTTCAATTTCAATTAATAATACTCTCAAACAAACGTAGCGTGGTTTTTCATATTTCGGTTCAGCTGACGTGAATTTCCGTGTTTTAAAATTAGTTACTTTACATTATTTGCATAACGTTATCATGCGTTTCAATCTGTTAATTACGCACAGCCAAACTGCTCTTGTATTTCGCCGATAGAGAGCTTTTGTTTCTCTCCCGTTTTAAAAACATCTGAAAGCAATACCCGCTGTGAGTTGTTTCGTTTTGAAGACCATCGCTATCTGTTGGACAAACGGAGTAACTACAGAGTCTGTGAAGCGTAGGCGTTTTCGTTGCTAGGAAACGAGGAAGAAATTGAAGACCTTGACTACAAAGAAATAAAGGGACCTGAAGTTATTTAGCTTGTGGGAAGATTTGCGTCTTGTGCCGACAGTTGCTTCAAGAAAGAGAGAATTTATCGTCCGTCATCAAATTGGAGGCTATGGGAGAAGAAAGCTGAACGTCAAATTTTTATACATAATCTTAAAGAACTGATGACAGTCTGAATGTTGAAGTAATTACACATTTTCGGGATGGTGTTTGTTTTGTAATTATTTTATGCGTTTAATTAGGAGAACTGGTGAAAATGAAAAATTGACTAGGATAATAAAATATGCATATAATGAATTGGGAAGGGAATAATTCTTTCTGCTGAAATAAGAGTAAGAGTTGCTTGGTAAAAGAAAATGTCGGATAAAATACTAAATAGAAATTCAATTCTTGAAAACTGTATAAGAATTGAGATTCATTGACAGACTAAGAAAATAATATAAAAAATAAATGAATATGATCTTAAAAATTGACTGTTATATGGGTGATTGAAGTACTGTAGCTGTTTTAAAGATAGAGTTAAAAGTAAATAAATAACTTTCAACTGTTCAAAAAGTTGAAAAGCGATGCAAGCAAGGTCTGTTTTAAAACTAGTGTTAAAAACAAATAACTTTCAACTATTCATAAAGCTGATAAACGAAGGAAGACCTGTTTTATAACTGGCGATAAAAAAAACTTTCAACTACCGGTATTCAAAAAGTTGAGTAACGATGCAAGGCCTGTTTTATAACAAGTGTTAGAAACAAGAGACTTTCAACCATTGAACAAGTTGAGAAACGATGCAAAGCCTGTTTTATAACAAGTGTTAGAAACAAGAGACTTTCAACTATTGAAAAAGTTGAGAAACGATGCAAAGCCTGTTTTATAACAAGTGTTAGAAACAAGAGACTTTCAACTATTGAAAAAGTTGAGAAACGATGCAAAGCCTGTTTTATAACTAGTGTTAGAAACAAGAGACTTTCAACTATTCAAAATGTTGAGAAACGATGCAAAGCCTGTTATATAACTAGTGTTAGAAACAAGAGACTTTTAACTATTCAAAAAGCTGATAAATGATGCAAGTCCTGTTTTAAAACTAGTGTTAAATACAAATAACTTTCAACTATTCAAAATGTTGAGGAACGATGCAAAGCCTGTTTTATAACTAGTGTTAGAAACAAGAGACTTTCAACTATTCAAAAAGTTGAACGATGCAAGGCCTGTTTTATAACTAGTGTTAGAAACAAGAGACTTTCAACTATTCAAAAAGTTGAACGATGCAAGGCCTGTTTTATAACTAGTGTTAGAAACAAGAGACTTTCAGCTATTGAAAAAGTTGAGAAACGATGCAAGGCCTGTTTTGTAACTAGTGTTAGAAACAAGAGACTTTTAACTATTCAAAAAGCTGATAAATGATGCAAGTCCTGTTTTAAAACTAGTGTTAAATACAAAGAACTTTCAACTATTCAAAAAGCTGATAAATGATGCAAGTCCTGTTTTAAAACTAGTGTTAAATACAAAGAACTTTCAACTATTCAAAAAGCTGATAAATGATGCAAGGCCTGTTTTAAAACTAGTATTAGAAATGAACAACTTTCAGCCATTCAAAAAAGTTGAGAAACGATGCAAAGCCTGTTTTAAAAGTAAACAACTTTCAATTGTTCAAAATGCTGAAAAACCACATGAACGCAATTTTTTTTAGTTATCGATTTAACGATAGAAATGATAAATTCTGTGGCCGGGAGGAAAACATTCTTAAGTCAATATTTTGTGAAAATGAGATTTTTATATATTCTGAAAGCGGAAACAATTCTCTACAATCTGGTAAAACGGTGAAAGTCAAATAAGACTCCTGATTGGATTTATAGAGCGACACCAAATGTCCTAAGTACATTCTGAATCGAGCACACACAGAATAAAGGACTTAGGAATATTTAATACTTCATTCCTTACAAACCATCATATATTTACTTTCTACGCTTCCCTATCAAAAAGGTCTAACTTGTATTTTAACAATTTTATCACATACTGATGTCCTTTCCTTTTAAAACTTTAAGCACCAGGGTAAACAGTCCTATAATTGTTTAAGACCCATTTTGCATTCCTAATAATTTACATTTCTCATTTATTTTGACATGAAAAAGGTCTTATGTTTAAATAGTCCCTTCTACTCAGTTTGGGTTCTAGTCTTAAAAGGGCTTAAGTGCGGCTATTTTTGGAAATAATCAAGAAAATTGTTAAGTGAGCAACATTACCTATTTTAGAAGAAATATAAACAAATAATATCCAGGAAAAACCTCTTAAGTAAAAAAAAAAACTCTAAAATTGACACCAATTTCAATCTTTCTACTGCTCTCCTGAAAAGTGTAAAATTTTTACTTAAGACCTTTTTCCTCCCGGCCACAGATTTTAACAACAATGACTTCATTATTACGAACGAAAGAAACTGAAACTACATGAACACAATCTTTTTAAGTTATCGAGTTAACGAGAGAAATGATAAATTGAACAACAATGACTCTATTATGACGAACGAAAGAAACTAAAACTACATGAACGCAATCTTTTTAAGTTATCGAGTTAACGAGAGAAATGATAAATTGAACAACAATGACTTTATTATGACGAACGGAAGAAACTAAAACTTCATGAACGCAATATTTTTGAGTTATCGAGGTAACGAGAGAAATGATAAATTGAACAACAATGACTTCATTATTACGAACGAAAGAAACTGAAACTACATGAACACAATCTTTTTAAGTTATCGAGTTAACGAGAGAAATGATAAATTGAACAACAATGACTTTATTGCGACAACAATGATAGAAAATAAAATCATATAAACGCAATCATACTGAGTTACTGAATTAAATAAAAACAAATGAAATTCATGACGTATAATAAGTACATACTGTTGAGAGTAATCACATGAAACCCCATCATTCATTCTCGGAAATAATACATTTAAAAGTTCCTCCAACTTAACTCAAGCAAAAGATGAAGAGTGCAGGACGTAGCCAACCTCTATTGAAGTTTGAAACGCCAAGCAACTGAACAGGATGATGTAAGTTTGTTCCGTGGCTGAGTTGAATTTGCGAAAACTTAACGCGAAAAGTGGGATGACCCTGTGCACGGAATGTATTTGCGGGTTGTACGCACACTTAGATAAATTAAGACGAGGCGTTGCTCGGTTACGGTGAAGCTGGAGAGTTGGTAGCCCTGGCTCTCTCCCGACCTCAGAAAGTTGGCCTGCGAAATTAGATGCAAACACTCCACAACTTCAGTGTTCGAGGCGTGCCTCGCTCCAGCATCACTGATGTCCCTCAGAATGCATTATCTATGCGTCAGTGTCAGCCCGACGTCCATGAATCTGGAAATTGTTGCTCGGTGTGCAACTGAAGGTCCGCGATACCTCTAAGGAAAGACATATTCCAAATTAAAAGATATTACATTGTCTTTAACTTGATGTCTTCATAATGAGACCTGGTGTTGTGGAAGAGAAGGACTGATGGCCTTAACTACACCAGAATAAATAAATAAATAAATAAATAAATAAATAAATAAATAAATAAATGAGTAAATAAATAAATAAATGAGTAAATAAATAAATGAATGAGTAAATAAATAAATGAATCATTAAAAAATAAATGAATGAGTAACAAAATTAATGAATGAGTAAATAAATAAATAAAATAAGCATAAATAGGTGAATAAATAAATAAAATAAGCATAAATAAGCGAATAAATAAATAAAATAAGCATAAATAAGTGAATAAATAAATAAAATAAGCATAAATAGGTGAATAAATAAATAAAATAAGCATAAATAAGCGAATAAATAAATAAAATAAGCATAAATAAGTGAATAAATAAATAAAATAAGCATAAATAGGTGAATAAATAAATAAAATAAGCATAAATAAGTGAATAAATAAATAAAATAAGCATAAATAAGCGAATAAATAAATAGAATAAGCATAAATAAGTGAATAAATAAATAAAATAAGCATAAATAGGTGAATAAATAAATAAAATAAGCATAAATAAGTGAATAAATAAATAAAATAAGCATAAATACGTGAATAAATAAATAAAATAAGCATAAATAAGTGAATAAATAAATAAAATAAGCATAAATAAGTGAACAAATAAATAAAATAAGCATAAATAAGTGAATAAATAAATAAAATAAGCATAAATAAGTGAATAAATAAATAAAATAAGCATAAATAAGTGAATAAATAAATAAAATAAGCATAAATAAGTGAATAAATAAATAAAATAAGCATAAATAAGTGAATAAATAAATGAAATAAGCATAAATAGGTGAATAAATAAATAAAATAAGCATAAATAAGTGAATAAATAAATAAAATAAGCATAAATAAGTGAATAAATAAATAAAATAAGCATAAATAGGTGAATAAATAAATAAAATAAGCATAAATAAGTGAATAAATAAATAAAATAAGCATAAATAAGTGAATAAATAAATAAAATAAGCATAAATAAGTGAATAAATAAATAAAATAAGCATAAATAAGTGAATAAATAAATAAAATAAGCATAAATAAGTGAATAAATAAATAAAATAAGCATAAATAAGTGAATAAATAAATAAAATAAGCATAAATAAGTGAATAAATAAATAAAATAAGCATAAATAAGTGAATAAATAAATAAAATAAGCATAAATAAGTGAATAAATAAATAAAATAAGCATAAATAAGTGAATAAATAAATAAAATAAGCATAAATAAGTGAATAAATAAATAAAATAAGCATAAATAAGTGAATAAATAAATAAAATAAGCATAAATAGGTGAATAAATAAATAAAATAAGCATAAATAAGTGAATATATAAATAAAATAAACATAAATAAGTGAATGAATAAATAAATAAAATAAGCATAAATAAGCGAATAAATAAATAATATAAAGAAAAATAAATAAATAAGTAAAATAAACAAAAAATAAAAATAAAATAAACAAAAATAAATAAATAAAATAAGCAAAAATAAGTAAATAAAATAAAAAAAAATGAATAAATAAAATAAAACAAAATAAATAAATAAATAAATAGATAAAATAAAGAAAAATAATTAAATCAATAAAATAAACAACAATAAATAAATAAATAAAACAAAAATGAATATATAAATAAAACAAAAATTAATAAGTAAATAAAATAAACAAAAATAAATAAAATAAACAAAAATAAATAAATAAATAAAAAATCAATAAATAAATAACTAAATTGAATAAAAAATAAATTGAATAAATAAATAAATTGAATAAATAAATAAATAAATTGAGTAAATAAATAAGTAAATTGAATAAATAAATAAATAAATTGAATAAATAAATTAATTTAATAAATAAATAAATTGAATAAAGAAAGATAAGTCAATAAATTAAAGAAACAAAATATGCCTCAATAAATCAACAGGTGAATAAATATATCAATAGAGCAACAAGTAAATAAATAAATCAGTAAATCAACAAGTCAGTACATAAATAAATAAACAAGCCAATAAATGAATCAATAAATCAACTAGTCAATAAATAAATCAATAAATCAGATAGTCAATAAATAAATCAATAAATGAGGAAGTCAACAAGTAAAGGAATAAAGCAACTAGTCAATAAATAAATCAATAAGGGCCGTATTCATAGACATTCTTAGCGCGGGCTTCCGGTGGATGATCAACGAACTAACGTTTTTCGAATTCCTAGACCATTGTTAGCAATATGATATGATATGATTCCTGTACAAGTAACCAGTCGATAGCCGGGGCTAGTTTAGCACGCTCGTAGCTCGGGCTAGCGAAATGTCTATGAATAGTACCCATTGTCAACAAGTCAATAAATAAATCAATAAATAAATGAAGCAAGGTAGGAAGGACCAAAGAAAAACGTAAAGAACCAAAGAAAAAATTTAAGAAATGAAGAAAGAAATTCACTGCTGGCGAACATAATATTGCCAATATCAGTTGAGGAGCTCTGCGTGGACAATTGCCTGACTGTCCCTCGCAGCTTTTATCTGGATGTCGCTCCGCCTGTGCGTAGGCAGCCCCGCAAAGCGCTGGAATCTGCCCGTTTGAAGTGAAGTCTCGTCAGAATGAATTTTTAAACCGCCTTAAAGTGGCTTTGTAGAAACTCTCTGTTCGCTTCTGTCTTTGACAAACGTCGGCCCGTGTTTGTCTAGTCGTTATCTACCAGCCCCTCTCCAATATCAGGCTGTCTCCTTTGCTAAGGCTGTGTTCACACCAGAGCGCTCTTGTCTTCTGCTGTCAAAGGAACTATGCAAATTAAAGAACTCAAACTTAAAAAATGTTTGCTTAATAATAATTATAGCTTTAAGAAAGGCTTTCGAAGCACCAGCTGCAAAACTATCGCAGTAGTTAGTTTGCAGTTCAGACATTTGCTGTTGTCATAGCGACCAGGGCAATTACGTATGTCTGTGTGAAATACAGTAACCTGACAAGGGCCATCACGAATTACTTTTTCATCGTTTCTATTTCAGCTTCATTTTACTGAAAATTAGTGTTACTTTTCCAAACTTTGCTGAGTTCTGCGATGTAGAACTGAGTACCTACAGTGAACTATAAGATCTAAAGTATTTCAATTTGTAGTCAAATGCATTTGCAGCACCTTCAAGCTACAAACTATAGTACAGAATAAAGTATATCAAGTACTTAATTAATTACTTCTTAATTCGGTCAGTCACTTGTATACTATTCCGTTCTGCTTTTACGTTTGTTTATTCGTTTGTTTATAATTTATCTTTATTCGTCTGTTCCTTAATTCCATTTATTCGTTTACTCTAATTTCCACTATTTGTTAGTTCGTAATGTCCATTAATTAGTTTGTTTCTAATGTCTATTTATTCGTTTGTTACCAATTTCTAGGCATTCGTTTGTTCCTAATTTCCAGGCATTCGTTTGATCACAAATTCCTAGGCATTATTCGTTTGTTCCTATTTCCCATGCATTCGTTTGTTCCGATTCCTAGGCATTCGTTTGTTCCTAATATCCATGCATTCGTTTGTTCCCAATTCCTAGGCATTCGTTTGTTCCTAATACCCATGCATTCGTTTGTTCCCCATTCCTAGGCATTCGTTTGTTCCTAATTTCCATGAATTCGTTTGTTCCCAATTCCTAGGCATTCGTTTGTTCCTGATATCCATGTATTCGTTTGTTCCCAATTCCTAGGCATTCGTTTGTTCCTAATTCCATGCATTCGTTTGTTCCCAATTCCATGCATTCGTTTGTTCCCAATTCCTAGGCATTCGCTTGTTCCTAATTTCCATGCATTCGTTTGTTCCCAATTCCTAGGCATTCGTTTGTTCCTAATATCCATGCATTCGTTTATTCCCAATTTCTAGGCATTCGTTTGTTCCTAATTTCCATGCATTCGTTTGTTCCCAATTCCTAGGCATTCGTTTGTTCCTGATTTCTATACATTCGTTTGTTCCCAATTCCTAGGCATTCGTTTGTTCGTAATTTCCATGCATTCGTTTGTTCCCAATTCCTAGGCATTCGTTTGTTCCTAATTTCCATGCATTCGTTTGTTCCCAATTCCTAGGAATTCGTTTGTTCCTAATTTCCATGCATTCGTTTGTTCCCAATTCCTAGGCATTCGTTTGTTCGTAATTTCCATGCATTCGTTTGTTCCCAATTCCTAGGCATTCATTTGTTCCTAATTTCCATGCATTCGTTTGTTCCCAATTCCTAGGAATTCGTTTGTTCCTAATTTCCATGCATTCGTTTGTTCCCAATTCCTAGGCATTCGTTTGTTCCTAATATCCATGCATTCGTTTGTTCCCAATTCCTAGGCATTCGCTTGTTCCTAATTTCCATGAATTCGTTTGTTCCCAATTCCTAGGCATTCGTTTGTTCCTAATTTCCATGCATTCGTTTGTTCCCAATTCCTAGGCATTCGTTTGTTCCTAATTTCCATGCATTCGTTTGTTCCCAATTCCTAGGCATTCGTTTGTTCCTGATTTCTATACATTCGTTTGTTCCCAATTCCTAGGCATTCGTTTGTTCGTAATTTCCATGCATTCGTTTGTTCCCAATTCCCAATTCCTAGGCATTCATTTGTTCCTAATTTCCATGCATTCGTTTGTTCCCAATTCCTAGGAATTCGTTTGTTCCTAATTTCCATGCATTCGTTTGTTCCCAATTCCTAGGAATTCGTTTGTTCCTAATTTCCATGCATTCGTTTGTTCCCAATTCCTAGGCATTCGTTTGTTCCTAATTTCCATGCATTCGTTTGTTCCCAATTCCTAGGAATTCGTTTGTTCTAATTTCCATGCATTCGTTTGTTCCCAATTTCTAGGCATTCGTTTGTTCCTAATTTCCATGCATTCGTTTGTTCCCAATTCCTAGGCATTCGTTTGTTCCTAATTTCCATGCATTCGTTTGTTCCCAATTCCTAGGAATTCGTTTGTTCCTAATTTCCATGCATTCGTTTGTTCCCAATTCCTAGGAATTCGTTTGTTCCTAATTTCCATGCATTCCTTTGTTCATAATGTTTATAGTCGTATATTCCATTATTCCTAATTTCCATTTAGCCTTTTTGCTCTGTGAATAACTTCAATTTGTCTATTTAACATTCGTTCCATCGTTCATTCGTTCCTCCGTTCTTTCATTCATCCGCTCTTTCGTTCATTTGTTCTTTCATTCCTTCGTTCATTCTTTCCTCGTTCCTCCATTCTTTTCTTCTTTCATCCGTTTCTTAGTTCATTCTTTCCTTCTTTCATTCGTTTCTTAGTTCATTCTTTCCTTCTTTCATTTACTTATTCGTTCCTTCGTTCATTTGTTCTTTCATTCCTTCGTTCATCTTTCCTCGTTCCTCCATTCTTTCCTTCTTTCATTCGTTTCTTAGTTCATTCGTTCCTTCGTTCATTTACTTATTCGTTCCTTCGTTCATTTGTTCCTTTGTTCATTTGTTCTTTCATTCCTTCGTTCATTCTTTCCTCGTTCCTCCATTCTTTCCTTCTTTCATTCGTTTCTTAGTTCATTCGTTCCTTCGTTCATTTAATTATTCGTTCCCTCGTTCATTTGTTCCTTCGTTCCTTAGTTTTTTCATTCGTTCATTTCCTCGTTCCTTCCTTCTTTCGTTCGATCGTTTATTCATTCCTTGTTTCGTTTATTCATTCCTTGTTTCGTTTATTCGTTCCTTGTTTCGTTTATTCGTTCCTTGTTTCGTTTATTCGTTCCTTCGTTCGTTTATTCGTTCCTTTGTTCGTTCGTTTATTCGTTCCTTTGTTCGTTCGTTTATTCGTTCCTTCGTTCGTTTATTCGTTCCTTTGTTCGTTCGTTTATTCGTTCCTTCGTTCGTTTATTCGTTCCTTCGTTCGTTTATTCGTTCCTTTGTTCGTTCGTTTATTCGTTCCTTTGTTCGTTCGTTTATTCGTTCCTTTGTTCGTTCGTTTATTCGTTCCTTTGTTCGTTCGTTTATTCGTTCCTTTGTTAGTTCGTTTATTCCTTCTCTCATTCTTTCGTTCATTCATTGATTTATTCATTCGTACATCCATTGATTTATTCGTTGGTTAATTGACTTACTCGTTCGTTCATTCATTGACTTCTTCGTTAGTTCATTGATTTGTTCGCTCGTTCATAAATTTTTTCTTTCTTTCATTAATGTGTTCTTTCGTTCGTTCAATCATTTTCTCTGTTCTTTCCTTTAGGGCAGATTCTCTGCTCACTTTCTTTAACCACACTTCAAACTCAGTCGTTATTCGCTACTTCTAAAGCTGCGGTCTCTGTATTTCATTAGCAATAGTGGTGGGCATTGTACACCAACACTGATTGGAGTTACCTAAACAATTCATTGTATACTGTTATCCCAATAAAATTGTAAACACACATAGGCCGTCCTCTTTCCAGCCTAGATTATGATACCAAAATGTTTTATATCTGACGGTATTCAGTCGCGCCGTGTGCTCTTAAATCCCACTTCCCTCAAACAGCTCATTGTTCAAAGAATAACAAACCGTGGGATTATCCGTGAGACTCTTCGGATATGAACAATGCAGGACCTTGCTAATTAATCATGTGTCGTCATGGAAACGAACGAAGCACTGAAATATGTAGGTCACGTTACTCATTTGTAATATTGGAGTAACCTTTGATGTTTTGGTCTCTAACGGCTGCATAATAGAGAAATCCTTGTTAAAGAGACTCTGGAGAGAGATGTAGGCCTACCGCCTCTGTGACGTCACTAGGTTACAACTATCATTTTTATATAACTTGCCGGAATCAACTGAAATTTTAAAAGTTTTTAAAATGTGACGTGTAGTTTTTGCCATGCTATATCAATAAGTAAGTAAGTAAGTAAGTAAGTAAGTAAGTAAGTAAGTAAGTAAGTAAGTAAGTAAGTAAGTAAGTAAAGTAAGTAAGTAAGTAAGTAAGTAAGTAAGTAATAATTCTCTGCATTCACCAATACTTTAGTCCACACCTGTGGAGTAACTGTCAGCGCGTCTGGCCACGAAACCATGTGGCCCGGGTTCGATTCCCGGTCGGGGAAAATTACCTGGTTGAGGTTTTTTCCGGGGTTTACCCTCAATCTAATACGAGCAAATGCTGGGTAACTTTCGGTGCTGGACCCCAGACTCATTTCACCGACATTATCACCTTCATATCATTCAGACGCTAAATAACCTAGATGTTGATACAGCGTCGTAAAATAACCCTAAACACTTTATCACCTGCAGCACTAGTGTAATATATGCCACCCTGGTTCAGAATTAAAGTGTTAACAGATAAATAATTATAATTATAACTCATTTTACATGTTTAAATATTTCTGTTAATTTTGTCTATGATGGGTGAATAAATTCTAATATTGATATTATGAAAACTGTCACATAACTTATGGCTTTCAAGGAACCCGGAGGTTCATTGCCGCCCTCACATAAGCCCGCCATTGGTCCCTATCCTGAGCAAGATTAATCCAGTCTCTACCATCATATCCCGCCTCCCTCAAATCCACTTTAATATTATCCTTCCATCTAAGTCCTAGGCCTTCCCAAAGGTCTTTTTCCCCTCGGCCTCCCAGCTAACACTCTATATGCATTTCTGGATTTGCCCATACGTGCTACATGCCCTGCCCATCTCAAAGGTCTGGATTTCATGTTCTTAATTATGTCAGGTGAAGAATACAATGCGTGCAGTTCTGTGTTGTGTAACTTTCTCCATTCTCCTGTAACTTCATCCCTCTTTGCCCCAAATACTTTCCGAAGCACCTTATTCTCAAACACTCTTATCCTCTGTTCCTCTTTCAAAGTTTAACAACCGTACAGAACAACCGGTAATGAAGTGACATCAAAAACTCTTTCCTTACATTTTTATTGCAGGCCTACCTTGTTTTTTTTACTATACCATGCAGGCTTTGCTTAATCGTAAATTTCAGTTGCCATGGTAATATTTTACACTGCATAGGTACAATCAGGACAGTGTTAAAAATACAAGGAAAAAGTTTTTGATGTCACTTTAGAACTGTTTTATATAAATTCTAACTTTCAGTTCTTTTTAAAGCAGACTAGATGACAAAAGCTTTCCCACATTTTATTCTACGTTTAATTTCCTCTCGTGTGTCATTTATATTAATTGTTACTGTTGCTCCAAGATACTTGCATTTTTCCCACCTTCTCAAAGGATAAATTTCCAATTTTTATATTTCCATTTCGTACTATGTGCTGGTCACGAGACATAACCATATATTTTGTTGTCGTTCTGAGTGGCGCAGATGGTATAGCGCTGGCCTTCTGTGCCTGAGGTTACGGGTTCGATCTCGATCCAGGTCGATGGCATTTAAGTGTGCTTGAATGAGACAGGCTCATGTTACTAGATTTACTGGCATGTAAAAGAACTCCTGCGGGACAAAATTCTGGCACACCGGCGACGGTGATGTAACCTCGACAGTTGCGAGCGTCGTTAAGGAAACCATATTTTTTTATACTTTGTTTTTTTCCGGAATTTACTCCAAACCTATCTCCTTACTTGCTTAAGGTAAAATCCTTGTGTTTGTCCTTAATGGTATGGGAATTAATAATAATAATAATAATAATAATAATAATAATAATAATAATAATAATAATAATAATATTCCTGTGTTGAATTTACATAAATTTTCTCTTGCGTGGGTGTTATTCTTCTCTAGCCGTATTTTTCGAACACTCTGTAGAGTGGACTGGAACAATTTCTTATCTTGAAACGGTTGATCCGACCTAAGTTACCAGTTGTAAACGTTGGCAGTATTGGTTGAACTCGAAGTATGGGGGATGACATGTCTGTGAATTTATTGCTGTTAATCAGCTGTCATTTGTTTTCCTTCGTGTCTTGAATGGTATTCTTCAACTAACAATATCTTTCTCTTTTTGTTGCAGGTGAGTTTGGAGATTCTGTCATGACGGATGATAGATACCTCATGCTGATGACGTATACAAATGTGAAGTCGCGCAGCAGAGTCCCATGTGACGTACCAATTACTATATCTTCGGCACAGGTTTGGATAAAATCTTTCAGATCTTGACGTCTTGTGATATGTCCCTTCTTCCTTTAAAAAATGCTTTGTGAACTCTTTAGACTGCTCATTGTGAAATGTTACCAGAAATGACGAGTTTTCCCAATGGGAATATTATTAACCCTTTTGGGTTAATTTTAAATAATTCATAAACTCTATTCAGTCAGCTGACTTTACATCCTTGTAAATACTGTAAATAGTTTACTATTAGTTTTTGTTTTAAGTTCAGACAATGTGAAAACAGTGTAGTAACAAATGTGTGTAGCATTGCATTACTGCAAAGGAGCATACTGAATAAAAAAGGGACAAATTTTTAGAAAAAAAAATCCTTTTGGGTTACATGCAGCCACCACGGTGGTATAGTGGCTAGATCTCTGGACTTACAATGCTGTGTACCCGGGTTCGATTCCCCAAGTTATAACTTGTGTTGGAGGCAGCACAGGAGTTTTCTCCGGAAGCTCCGGATTTCTTGTGGCATCCCAACAAATCGCCATTATCACCTCATCTCATTGCGGATATAGCGTAGACCAGCCTCCTATGGCGCAGCCTGGGCAACGACTCTGTCGGTAAATTGGTCCACGTAACTGGCTTCATGTGGGTGATTGACGAAAAGTCAACTACCCAGCATTCGCAAAATAAATAAAATAAATAAATAAATAAATAAATAAATAAATAAATAAATAAATAAACAAATAAATAAATAAATAAATAAGTATATAAGTAAATAAATAACTAATTAAATAAATAAATAAGTAAATAATTAAATAAATAAAATAAATAAATAAGTAAATAAATAAAATAAATAAATAAGTAAATAAATAAATAAGTAAATAAATAAAATAAATAAATAAGTAAATAAATAAAATAAATAAATAATTAAATAAATAAATAAGTAAATAAGTAAATAAATAAATAAGTAAATAAATAAATAAGTAAATAAGTAAATAAATAAAATAAATAAATAAATAAGTAAATAAGTAAGCAAATAAGGAAGCAAATAAGTAAATAAATAAGTAAATAAATAAATAAGTAAATAAATAAGCAAATAAGTAAATAAGTAAATAAATGAGTAAATAAGTAAGCAAATAAGTAAGTAAATAATTAAGTAAGTAAGTAAATAAGTAAGTAAATAAGTAAATAAATAAGTAAATAATAAGTAAGTAAATAAATAAATAAGTAAATAAGTAAATAAATAAGTAAATAATTAAATAAGTAAGTAAGTGAATAAATAATTAAATAAATAAGTAAGTGAATAAATAATTAAATAAATAAATAATTAAATAAATAAATAAGTAAATAAATAAGTAAATAAATAAATAAGTAAATAAATAAGTAAGTAAATAAATAAGTAAATAAATAAATAAGTAAATAAATAAGTAAATAAATAAGTAAATAAATAATTAAATAAGTAAATAAATAATTAAATAAGTAAATAAATAAATAAGTAAATAAATAAATAAGTAAATAAATAAATAAGTAAATAAGTAAATAAGTAAGTAAATAAATAAATAAGTAAATAAGTAAGTAAATAAGTAAATAAGTAAATAATTAAATAAATAAGTAAATAAATAAGTAAATAAGTAAATAAATAAATAAGTAAATAAGTAAATAAGCAAGTAAATAAATAAACAAGTAAATAAATAAGTCAATGAGTAAATAAATAAGTAAGGAAATAAATAACTAAATAAATAAGTAAGTAAATAAATAAGTAAATAATTAAATAAATAAGTAAGTAAATATATAATTAGATAAATAGATAAATAAATAAATAAAATTTTACATGCGTTCATTAAACATTTTTAATTCCAAATATCCGCAAGGTTATAGGCTAGTTATTTACGACATGCATATCGTTACGTTTCATACTCCGATAAGAGATCGGAAAGTTGTCAAACGACGCCATTTGAAGAATGTTTTTATTGTCGGTATTGTTACCATGACTACTCAATAAAAAATTACAAATATGAGTGTTAATGATATTGAATTGCAACAATTGCTGCTATTGATTTATTAATTCCAGCAAAATCGCGACAGAGGTATGAAGAGGGATATGATAAGTTTGAACAGCGGAGTAAGGGTAGAGAATGTTTCTGAAAAGGTTATGTGACGTATTTTTCAATGAACATTTTGTAGCATTTCCGGGGTGACTTTAGCACAGGCTTCAGTGATACTGTTCTTTAAATGTTCTCAATTTTCTCTTCAAATACCAAGCTCTTTATGTAACCCCAAAAGAAAAAATCAAGGGGTGTTAAATCTGGAGACCTGGCTGGCCATTCTACTGGTCCACGCCGACCAATCCAATGTCCAGAGAACTGTTCGTCCAGTCTACTGCAACATTTCAGTGACTTAACCCACCAGAATGATGGATGATATCAATTCTTCCCTCTTTCGATAATGCGATCACGAAAATCAAGAAATTTGTTATGAGAAAGCTTCAAATAATCACCTGTGGAGTAACGGTCAGCGCGTCTGGCCGCGAAACCAGGTGGCCCGGGTTCGAATCCCGGTCGGGGCAAGTTACCTGGTTTAGGTTTTTCCGGGGTTTTCCCTCAACCCAATACGAGCAAATGCTGGGTAACTCTCGATGCTGGACCCCGGACTCATTTCACCGGCATTATCACCTTCATTTCATTCAGACGCTAAATAACCTAGATGTTGATACAGCGTCGTAAAATAACCCAATAAAAAAAACAACAATGCATTGAAACTGTCATAGGTTAACCAACAGTAAAGTAGGAAAAGTTAATTACCAGACTAATGTTTGTGTCATTATCTTTAAGTAACTTGAAAACGATTAGAGATTTTTCAAAACGGATTGCACCTTGATTTTTTTCAGAACACTTCACATGATTTTGTGTACATATACATGACCCCCTTTTCCATTTAACATTTCAAAGTTGCATTTAAAATGGCAGCTTTTGAGATAGCTGAGGCCTAGAATCGAATGTGTCACTGGTAGAGCATTTGGTCTTGCAAATACTGGTAACAGCAATAGTAATCGAAAATCAAGCATATGGAAGATATTTAGTGTATATGGTTCCAGACTTTTGATTCACCCTGTACTTCTTGATGGGTCAATTACTTATTTATCATTTTGAAAAGTTATATTTACTTATTCTGATCTTGCTTGTTTGTCCCAATGATGGAACCTTTATATAGTTCCCAAACGTGAATTTGCAGCACACGGTAGAATATTCAAAAGCCTAAAAACGCATATAGAGTTCAGTTGAATTCGATTTTACATTATCAAGAAATTTAACGCCGTAGAAAATTTGTGGATTTTAGAGTCCATTATAAAAAACTAAAATCAATTTTGAATAGTTTTCTACTTTCGTTCTGTAGCGAAATTAGGCTTGACCTCCTCAGTGTTTGAACCCCGTTCTCAGTGGAAAGCCACCACACTATCCTTCCGTCTTACTTTGTGTCGGTTTCCATAGCAACCAGGCCATGTTGTCTCTGATGATCGTAGAAAGACTCCATGAATCGTTTATAGCCAAGAATCGATTGTGGGCATAAAGAGAGTACAAGACCCCAGTCTGAGGGAGAAGAGTGATGTCACGTGGCAGTTTTATGGGCCATAGGGATTCCAGCAGGATGTAACTTTCACACCGAATCGTCAAAGCGTCGTAAAATTACATCATCCTACTCCCACTATAAATCGGTATAACCTTGGAGAATAGGGATGAAGGACGATATTGTTATTGTACTGTGAAGGATGAACTTCTGTAGAGCTGAGCAACTTTAACCATATCTGTCGAGGTTTAGAAAAAGTATTTGACAAATAGAGTAGGATAGAGTGATTCTGATCGCGTTTTGAAAGTGGTTGAATCTGATCGCGTTTGATTTTTCCGGATAAGGCACACAGTTTTTGAATACATCTTGATTACACAACTTTTATCACTTCGGAATATGTATGATAAGACTTTCCTGTGTTAAATTCTGTCGTACCTCGTTTACATGTTTCGACCTATTTATGGGTCATCTTCAGAACTGGTCGTTGTTGGTCTTGGCGCCACTTGTTCTGTTTCCTGTGAGGGTGTGTTCCTGTGGTATAACGTAGAGTCAAAGAGTGTGTGTGTGTTTTGAAGTTGAGTTGTGTGTTTAGAATTTCATTGGGGTGTGTTTTTGTGTGTCTGTATATTTCATATTGTTCTTGTATGTTTAGTTTCTGGCTTTTTGGTTGGTTGTGTAGTATTTCCATGTTTGTGTTGATGTCTCTGTAGGTGTGGTTAGCATTTGTGATGTGTTCTGCATATGTTGAGATGTTTTGTAGTTTTGTTATGGCTGTGATGTGTTCTTTGTAACGTGTTTAAAATGATCTGCCTGCCTGTCTGTCCTATGTAGAAGTTGTTGCAGGTGTTACATTTGAGTTTGTATACGCCTGTGTGGTTGTATTTGTTTGTTTGTGTTGTTTGTGTGTTGAGATGTTCTTGTAGAGCATTATTTGTTCTGTATGCAATGTTGTAATTTAATTTCTTGAATGAGGTTGCAGTTTTGTGTTTGTTTTTGTTTTAGTGTGTTAATGTGATGTATTTTTTGTGTTCTTGTATTTGTGTTGTATTCTCATGTTTTTTGTGATTATGTTTTGTCTTACGTATTATGTTGTGTATTATGTTGGGGTTGTATCCGTTTTCGTGTGCTATGTATTTGATTGTGTTTAGCTCTTCCTTGTAATCTTGTTGGTTCATTGGTATGTTGAGTAGTTTGTGTACCATTGTTCGGAATGCAGCTTGTTTGTGTTGTGTTGCAATTGATAGTCGAAACGATTCACACGTCAATATGACGCAAATGAGTTTGAAATAATGTCATTACAGAGAATTGGATTCATTTTGAAATTAATTTTACATTTAAGTAGCGTAGAATTAGCCTACGTTAATTTAACTATTTTGTATCTCTTCATATTCCCGCAATTAAATTTAACAGGGCCCAGCGTTCCCGTTAACTACTTCATAATCGCTTCCTCATTCCATGAGGCCAGTCTCCAGACAAAAATGCAATTTTTATCGATAATCGAAACATTTCGCACATCAATATGACGCGAATGAGTTGCTTGAAATTGTAATGAATAATAATGTGTCATTACAGAGAATTGGATTCATATTAAAATTAATACCACATTTAAGTAATGTAGAATTAACCTACGTTAAATTAACTGTTTTGTCTGTCTTCATACTCCCGCATTTAAATTCAACAAAGCGCAGCCTTCTCGTTAACTACTTCATAATCGCTTCCTCATTCCACGAGGCCTAGTCTAGAACCAACAATGAAATTTCGTCGATAGTCGAAACGATTCACACATCAATATGACGCGAATGAGTTGCTTGAAATTGTAATGAATAATAATGTGTCATTACAGAGAATTGGATTCATTTTAAAATTAATACCACATTTTTAAGTAATGTAGAATTAACCTACGTTAAATTAACTGTCTTGTCTGTCTTCATACTCCCCGCATTTAAATTCAACAAAGCGTAGCCTTCTCGTTAACTACTTCATAATCGCTTCCTCTTTCCATGAGGCTAGTCTAGAACCAACAATGTAATTTCGTCGATAGTCGAAACGATTCACACACCAATATGACGCCAATGAGTTGTTTGAAATTGTAATGAATATTAATGTCATTAACGTACAGAGAATTGGATTCATGTGGAAATTAGTATCACATTTAAGTAATGCAGAATTAGCTTACGTTAAATTAACTGTTTTTCTTTCTTTATACTGCCCGCATTTATTAATCACACCTGTTTTTGTTCATTGAAATTAAGTTCAACATTTCGTTTTACATATTTAAAAAAACGCTTCATGTGAACCTTTTTGCACGTCTATCTCAAATCGAAGTTATAGATCTACCGCAAATTTTCTTTAACATGGCGCCCTTGTATAAAGATTTAAGTCGATAAACTAAGAATCTTCGAAATGCATTATTTATTTATTAATCAGTATGCCCTGGTTACTGTTGGAATTGTTTATATATAAAGATACGATATCCTGGATGGCTGGGAGGTTTATTTCAGAAAATTTTGCGATGTCCATAACCTTTTGAAAAAATATATTAAAAATTACGGTGAATCCGCTAACATAATAAAAAACAGGTTGCACTTTCCATTTGATTAATGTTGTAATAGAAACATAACCTAGACACCGACGCGACTCGGGCGTTAGCGTGCTGATCCGGAGTTGTGCTCGGGTGTGAATTCCATTAACACTTCGACTGAATACCTGGTTGAGTTTTTTTTCCGAGGTTTTATTCAAACGTAATGCGAATGTCGGGTAATCTATAGCTAATGCTCGAACTCATCTCGCGAAGTACCATCTCGCTATCACCAATTCAATCGACATTAAATAACACAGTAGTTTATACTACAGTAGTTTCTTCCGAGGTTTTCCCCAGCCGTGGGACTGAAGCCGGATGGTCTATGGCGAGTCCTTGGCATCAACCCCTTTGATTTGATTACCTTGTTGGGTTTTTCCGAGGTTTTCCTCAACCAAAAGGCAAATGCCGGGTAATCTTTTGGCGAATCCTCGGACCTCACCTCATCTCACTACATCTTGCCAAAATATTGTAAAAAATTGCACAAAATTGTAGAAAATTACTAAATTGTAAAACTGTAAAAATTTGTAAAAATTGTAATTGTAATATTGTAAAATTTTGACTTGTTCCACATCTTAAAGCTTCATTGCTCATGTAAGATCTATGGAATAAAATGAATGAATGGATGAATGAATGAATGAATGAATGAATGAATGAATGAATGAGTGAATGAATGACGTCCTTAAATAATCAAGTAATTAAAGGAGTTTTTTTCGTTAAAAGGGTAGCTTTATCGGAAAGGGAGAACAATTTTTATTTCGTTAATCCGTACTGATTTCCCGTTAAAACGAAAATCGTTTAATTGAAATACTTTAACGTTAAATTATATCGGGAAAAGACAGGGGATAGAAAATAAATTTGTAATACTGAATATTTCGTTAAAACGACATTTTACTTTAAATACGTGTATCTATACTACAAATCTCTCAGGTTTGTTGTCCAGCTTATAGGTTTTCTATGTTGAAGAAATCTACATGGATAGAGTAACTGTTTTTGAGGTAGATACATTTGTGACGTCATCGCCTCGGGTAGTCCGTGTCGAGATCTGAGACTATTGGAGAAGTGCGACGCCCGTGGGGTTGTGTGCCATTGATTTGAGTCGGGCATGCAGTACAAAGCAATCACCGAATGATTGGTTCTATCCATACCTTCTCTGCCCGCAGCTTGGAGGGCTTCACACGCTCTGGTTTCCATGGAAACTTGTAAAACAAGCGAATATACCGAATAACAGACCGTTACGAATCCAGGTGGCCTTCCAAAGCTTTGATGTACTTGGACAATTGTACAGGAGGTTGTGGTGAACGACCAACAAATTGGCAGAGCATGTTCATCTGATGAAATTGATTAACAGTTTATAATTGAAATTAGCTAATTTCAACAATAACACTTGCAATTAGAGAAATGAATATTATACAGGGTTAGTTAACCCTTAAATTCGCAAAGTATCCTATACGATACAACAATTTAAGGCCCGTAACACACTTGAAGAGTTTTCGCTAGCGAGAAATGTGTTGCGAGAAAGAGGCGATGGCGAGTTCTCGCTATCACAGATCACACCTCGCTATGATCATCTATGCACTGCCTTCATGCAGAAAGCATTCCGGTGAATTTCAATGTTGTGGAGGCCATAACTCGGAAATGAAGCATTTCCGGACACATGTTGTAATGAACTATTTTGATTGTCTATATGTGGGAAATACATACCTGAAATTATGCCCCCTATTTTTGAAACACTCTGTATAACATAGAAAGAAAGGAAAAGAACACAATGAAATGTGAATAGCAGGTTAAAAATAAATGAGACATACAAAGTATAAAAATTAAGACAATGATTGATGATGATGATGATAATAATAATAATAATAATAATAATAATAATAATAATAATAATATAGTGGTGGTGGTACAATGAATACAATATTTTTAGGTACACACAGTAAGGAAAATTACGATTATATCTTCGAAAATCGAAAAATCGAAGGAGAATTGGGAGCACAAATTTAAAAGGTACGCAAAACGCGTCCTTGCAAGGGGTTGGGGGCTGTACAAAACTGAATATGTGAGCTCCAAGCCTGTTAGCCACTAGTCTCACTCCGGGTTACGCTGCTCCACTGAAGGAGCTCTAGAAAATTTTGAAGGGGATGCCGAAATTGGACGTAACCTCTTAGGTACCACATACGCGAGGGGGACTGAGATTTGATCAAGTGATCACGGGACGGGGCGAGGAGGAGATGGCTGGTGTTTGCCGTTAGGATGGCGAGACGCTGTCATCTGTTGTTCGATGACAAAGCATGTGAAGGCCGTCGGAAGAAGCGCCGTGAAATCTAAATCTGCAATTTGAGAGGTCCCTGTCCTTTCAAATTACGACTAATTGAGTGACCTCGTATATTTAATAGACAATTTATAGGTCTGAACTAGGGCATACGTCGTTTATAATAAAGGGAATATATATCATGTGCTAGAAAAAGGAATCTATATTTAATGAGTAGGAATAGTGATGATCCTCATGTTCTTAATTACTACAAGAATTACTGTAAAACTTTGACAAAAGTTATAAAAGATGCAAAGAAAATGTATCTGAATGAAAAATACAAAATTCAGATAATAAGATTAAAACTATTTGGGATATTATTAAAAATGAAACTAATCGATATTCAAAGAGTGAAAATATTACTTGCATTAAAATCAATGATAGTAAAATAGATAACCCAAAATCAATTGCAAATCATTTTAACGACTTCTATATAAATATTATTCAGAACTTAAACATTCAAGATTGTGCAGAAGATGCTGCACTTGGTTACCTAACTGATGCATTTAACACTGAGTTTTTAGGTCTCAAATTTATTCCCACTACCGCAGCAGAAATCATGCATGTGATAAAACAACTAAAAACAAAATATTCCTCTGGATATGATGAAATTCCAAGTAAAGTTCTGAAAGCTTGTTCTGAAATATTATCCCATCCGTTAAGCTATCTATGCAATTTGTCAATGCAATGTGGTATTTTTCCAGAAAGACTCAAATATTCAATAGTAAAACCAATATACAAAAAGGGAGATAAATGTACTATTGCTAATTACAGACCCATATCATTATTAACAACATGTTCAAAAGTGTTTGAGAAAGTTATGTATAATAGATTATATCATTACCTGAGTCCAACAATATATTAGTTTTAGAACAGTTTGGATTTAGAAAACAAAAATCGACAGAGAATGCTGCTTTTAGTTTGATGGATGAAATACTAAATTCATTAAATTCGAAACTACATGTAGGTGGGATTTTTTGTGACTTGGCTAAAGCATTTGATTGTGTAGACCATAGTATATTAGTAAAAAAATTGAAGTTTTATGGTATTAAAGATGAGATGTTGGGTTGGTTTACATCGTACTTATCAAATAGAAAACAAAAAGTAGAAATAAATGTACCAAATAGTCATAAAGTTACTTATTCAGAATTTAGAAATATTAAACATGGTGTTCCGCAGGGGTCAATTTTAGGTTCATTGTTGTTTCTAGTTTATATTAATGATTTGGCCTTGACCATAAACAATTCATCCCATGTAATTTTATTTGCAGATGATACAAGTGTAATTATTTCAAGCAAACAATACGATCATTTTATAAACACTTCTAATACAGTGCTGAATCTAATGAATGAATGGTTCCATGCAAATAAACTAGCACTTAATGTTGATAAAACCAGTGCAGTCAAATTTAGTACACACAATAGTGCTCAGGTTTCCTACAGTATTCGATTAAATGGAACTCATCTCAAAGAATCTATAAGCACAAAGTTTCTTGGATTAGAATTGGATAATCACTTGAACTGGAAAACGCATATAGAATGTATTACTCGTAAATTGAGCTCTGCCTGTTATGCATTAAGATCCTTATCTACTATTGGTGATATAAACTTACTTAAAATGTCATACTTTGCATATTTTCACTCTGTAATGAAATATGGATTAATATTCTGGGGTAACTCGTCTGAAGCTAAACACGTTTTTGTTTTACAAAAGAAAGCTATAAGAATAATGGCCGGTGTGCATAAAAGGACCTCATGTAAAAATATTTTCCGAAACTTAGAAATCTTGACTTTACCTTGTGAATACATTCTTTCCCTAATGATGCTGTATATTAAGAACCAAGATAAATTCAGTACTAATCAAGACATTCATCATTTTAATACAAGACATAAATCAGATCTTCATCTACCCTCTGTTAGTCTAAGCTGTTTTAAAAAAGGAGTTCGCTATTCATGTATAACAGTCTTCAATGCACTGCCTAATTATCTTAAAGATTTGAAGAACAACGAGAAAAGGTTCAGAAAAGAATTAACCAAATTTCTACATACTCATACCTTCTACACAATTGATGAATTGTTTATGCTTGTGAATTGAATTATTCTACTTAAATGACATGTACAATTTTATATAGCTGAACTAAAATATGTTTTTATATTGACTTAATCTGTTTACTATGTGTTGTATTTTTGTTTAGCATAACTGATGAATTGTATGTACTGTAAATTGAATAGTATACTGTATAGGTCAACTGATGAATTGTTTAAGCTTATAAATTGAAATAATCTACTTCATATGAATTGTATAGCTTAACGAAAATACTAATTTGATTGTATATGTTTGTATAGTTTGGCTGATGAATTGTATATGTTCTTAAAATGATTACTAGTCTGTGTAGCTCTACTGATGTATTGTATATAGACCTACTGTAAATTGAATGGTAATATGTATAGCTCAACTGATGAATTGTTTATGATTATAAATTGAATTAATCTACTTGATATTAATTGCACAAATTTGTATAGCTTAATGAAAGTATGCTACTTTGTATTGTATATATTTGTATAGATTTGGCCGATGAATTATATATGCTTTAAATTGAATAGTAATCTATATAGCTCTACTGATAAATTGTTTGTGTTTGTAATTTGAAGTAGTTTGCATGATATGTATTATCAATTTCTGTATATCACAACTGGTTGAATTGTTTATGCCTTAAATTTAATTAAATTGTTTTGTATTATAATATAGCTCAACTTATGAATGATCGTTTGCGTTTGTAAATTTAATAATCTGATTGGCTATGTATTGTATACTTTTAGTAGAGCCATCGATGTTGCTCAGTCGACAGACTCGCTGGGCTGCTGATCCGGAGCTGCGTTCGGGCTTGGGTTGGATCCCCTTTGGACTTTGGTTTCTTCGGAGGTTTTCCCCAGCCGTGGGACTGAAGCCGGATGGTCTATGGCGAGTCCTTGGCATCAACCCCTTTGATTTGATTACCTGGTTGGGTTTTCCGAGGTTTCCCCACCGAAAAGGCAAATGCCGGGTAATATTTTGGCGAATCCTCGGACCTCATCTCATCTCACTACATCTCGCCAAAATGTAAAAAAATGTAAAAAAATTGTACAAAATTGTAAAAATTGTAGAAAATTACTAAATTGTAAAACTATAAAAATTTGTAAAAATTGTAATTGTAATATTGTAAAATGTTGACATGTTCCACATCTTAAAGCTTCATTGCTCATGTAAGATCTATGGAATAAAATAAATGAATGAATGAATGAATATATATATATATATAATATATATGGGGAAGGGCATATAGGTCCGTGGCTCATTTCTTATAGGGCTCATCCCGACATTTGTCTTACGCCTGAGGAAAACCACGGAATACCTTAGGCAGGATGAGTTGTCTCATATATAAGAGACTAGCCAATCTGGCTATTATGTAGGAGGTGATTGTTGTCATGAGCCTTGTTGAATCGTCTCAATTTAGAGACCAGCCATTTGGCTTTATGGTGGCTCAATTACGAAGAGGGGAGAGAGATGTAATTGTTAATTAATTTAGAGTAATTAGGAAGATTCATGGGGATATGAGTGCAGGTCCGTGGCCCATTTCTTTTAGGGCTCATCCCGACATTTGTCTTAGCGGCTTAGGAAAACCACGGAAAAACCTTAGGCAGGGTGAGTTGTCTCAATATCAGTGACTAGCCAGTTGGCTCTTAGGTTGAATGACTCTATGAATCGATGGATACATACTAGCCAATGATAGTTCCATCGATCAACAAAAGTAGATATTGTTAGGGAGGGATTTTGTTTAGCCCAGTTAAGACAAGGTCATTTTAAAGCGGTTGCACTATCCAAGGAGTCTCATGGAGTTGAGTCGTGGCTACCAAAACCTGGGAGTAACGCCAGCCTCTCTGTCCTCCTGTCTCAATAGTATAGCTAATGGACCTGTCTGGTGTCTACGCCGTAACCTAGGATCATACTGGCCGAGGCCAGATATGAGCGGGTTGGGGTTAGCACGAGCTTCCGCATACAGGTTCCTAGCCAGTCGAGCAATGAACTCGTCTATGGTTGGCAACTCTAGTTCATCATGGAACTTTCTCCTCGAGGCGACTCGGGGGAGATTATATCTTAAATGGAACAACCAATATATATATATAATTTGAACTGGTAATGGAAATTACGGGAAAACGGCTGAACGGATTTTAATAAATGGCCCCTCATTTTGAAGCTTGGAACCCAAAGTTTTTTCGGAAAAGTAGTAGTTTTCAGTGTAATGTCAATCCATCTGTTGTCAGTTTTGAGGACTAATTTTACTGAATCACGGCCGACTTGATTGAATTTCAGAACAAAACACACACTACAATGAACAATAGGCTATTACACGAAGGCCATGACCTGCAGGATTGCCGACATATTTAGAGCTCAATTCAATTTGTTATTAAAAACTGATTCTGCAGTGTATAATTTTCTGAGTACAGCTGTGTATTGGATATTCAAATCTACGAAACTTGAGGTGGTTTGATGACATTGTTACCATTAGAAATTAAATATTATTATAGTTAATGTCATGATGCGTCTATTCTTCATTAATTGTACATAATATTGATGCTATATTGATGACATGGAAGAGAAACGTTTTGAGGTTATGTAAGTAAATGTAGAGAATACCTTAATTTAGATCTTCATTTCTATAATTTACTGAGTGGCTGCTATATATAACTACAAAACTTAAGTAAGCTAATAATATTGTTATTAAAAATCAAATATTTTTATACTTATTAACCCCAGTCGGGTTGGGTCTTTTTCCATATACTTAATGGCGGTGTAGTGTAGATATTGATATGTGTCATTGTCTTCAGTATTGGCTCGAGAGACCGCAAAAATTACAGTTCCTTAAGAAAGATCAAAAGGTATTACTTACTGATAAAATAAGAGGCCTAGAAAATTTTGTAGTCTCCAGATCATTTCAGCAAGATCTCTTAGTAGGATAAAATGATTTTACGCTCTCCATTTCAAGTTCTACATGCAGCAGCTATACGAAAATGCTATTGTTCGAAAGCTTAGCAAACCTATTTTTTTAACTTTTGCCTACAATCCACAATGACCTGAAATAGCTACTGCTATCGTCCTGACATTGATACTTGCGTTTTCGCGTTGAAACTCAAAAACTGAAGTTGGATAGGTTCAAGAGAAAGTATTTGGCCTAAAAAAAATCCATTCAGAAGGAGTATGTTTCATTATTATGGAAGCAAATAACTATCAAAAAGACAAGTATTCTTCATTGAAAATAAATCTGAAAAATATTTATTTGAACGTCTAACGAACTTAGTTTGCAGCAGCATTTGCTGCACAAGCCACTAGTATATTTTTATTTTTGAATAATGCTCATTAAGAGATTTTCAAAAAGTACCTTCAGTTGAATCTTCTGATGCGGACTGATAGGTAGGTAGGTAGATGGATGAAAGAATAGGTTGGAGGTTAGGTAGATAGGTAGGTAGATTCAGAGATAGATGCAGACGTATATTTATTAGTTGAAAGATAAACTATTTGTTTGTGTAGGGAAAGACAGGTAAGAATATTTAACCGTAGAAAATAAGATTGATATACGAGTAAAATTAAAACATTTAATAAAATAAATACAACGCAAGCATTGAGATTAAAAACGTTTTGTAGTTAAAATAAAGCAAGGGTCGGGACAAAGAAAAATAGAACAATGTGATGCCTTGTCCTGAAAATTGTATCACAAAGTCAAATGAGTAGGCTTATTTTAGGAAGTGGAGTTTGTAATATAAATGTGATGGTTTGTAGACGATGTGGAATATTGATTCAGAGAGGGTTTTGTTTTCTATTCTGGATTCAAAGTCCACAGCCGACGGCCATGTATTTGAACCATCTGTATTGTTTCCCCAGCATGTACGCAGAGCTGGGCTCTTCCTTACGCTGTAGCAAGCCCGGTAAATATTGAGTGAGTGAATTCAGCCCACATTTTGAAGTTATTACTATGTACTGTACTGTCGGCCTACTACTCCACAAGAATTACAGTCCCAGTTTATGGTAACTCTTTCAGCTGCCGTTGTATAAGTAAGCAAGTTCTTAACTCGCGGTTAGTGGTTTTGCATGGATTTACTTGTTCTCATGATTCTTAAGGACAAAAGATCCTAATAGATCTAGAGATAAAAACATTACATTTATGAGTATTTTTATCTCAAATTTCATTACGATATTTTATATTATAAATTTAAATCATGAAAACAAAGCATCCTCACATGCATGGCAAGACAATGAAAAATTTTTATAGCTTAAATGCGAATGGTTTACTGAATCATTGATTGGATGAGCGAAATAGTGAGTGGGTGAGTGACTGAGTGAACAAATTTGTGAATGCATGAGTGGCCGAATTTACCCGTGGATGAATGAGCAAATTTGTGAGTTGATTAATAAGTACATTTCTGAATGAACGAGTTAGCGAATTTGTGATTGGATAAGTGAGCGCATTTTATAGTGGATGAGTGAGGAGATTTCAGAGTAAATGAGTTAGCGAATGTCAGAGTGGATGAGTGGGACAATTAGTGAGTAGCTGACTGGGCGAATTATCGGATGAATGGGCGAGTGAGTGAGTGGATGAATAAGAGAATTAGTGAGTGGGCGAAATAGTGGATAAGTGAGCGAATTAGTGAGTGGATGAATTATTGGATGAGTGGACGAATGAGTGGACGAGTGAGTGAGTCAGTGGATTAGTGAGTGAGTAAATGAATGAGTGAATGAGTCAACGAATTAGTGATGAGCGAATTTTTAGATGAGTAGGCGAGTTAGCGAGTGGATGAGTCAGCGAATTAGTGGTTAAGTGAGCGAATTAGTGAGTGGATGAATTATTGAGTGGATGAGTCAAGTAATTAGTTATGGGCGAATTAGCGGATGAGTGGACGAATTAGCGAGTGGATGAGTCAGCGAATTAGTGGTTAAGTGAGCGAATTAGTGAGTGGATGAGTCAGCGAATTAGTGAGTGGATGAATTATTGAATGGTTAAGTGAGCGAATTAGTGAGTGAATGAGTCAGTGGATTAGTGAGTGAGTAAATTAATGAGTGAATGAGTCAGCGAATTAGTGAGTGGATGAGTCAGCGAATTAGTGGTTAAGTGAGCGAATTAGTGAGTGAATGAGTCAGTGGATTAGTGAGTGAGTAAATTAATGAGTGAATGAGTCAACGAATTAGTGATGAGTAAATTTTTGGATGAGTGGGCGAGTTAGCGAGTGGATGAGTCAGCGAATTAGTGGTTAAGTGAGCGAATTAGTGAGTGAATGAGTCAGCGAATTAGTGAGTGGATGAGTCAACTAATTAGTTATGGGCGAATTAGCGGATGAGTGGACGAATTAGCGAGTGGATGAGTCAGCGAATTAGTGGTTAAGTAAGCGAATTAGTGAGTGAATGAGCCAGTGAATTAGTGAGTGGATGAATTATTGAGTGGATGCGCCAACTAATTAGTTATGGGCGAATTAGCGGATGAATGGACGAATGAGTGAACGAGTGCATGAGTCAGTGGATTAGTGAGTGAGTAAATTAATGAGTGAATGAGTCAACGAATTAGTGATGAGCGAATTTTTGGATGAGTGGGCGAGTTAGTGAGTGGATGAGTCAGCGAATTAGTGGTTAAGTGAGCGAATTAGTGAGTGGATGAGTCAGCGAATTAGTGAGTGGGTGAATTATTGAGTGGATGAGTCAACTAATTAGTGATGAGCAAATTTTTGGATGAGTGGGCGAGTTAGCGAGTGGATGAGTCAGCGAATTAGTGAGTGGATGGATTATTGAGCGGATAAGTCAAGGAATTAGTGAAGGGCGAATTTGTTGATGAGTGGACGAGTTAATGAGTGGGCGAATTAGTGAGCGGATGAGTAGGAGAATTGGTTAATAGACAGATGAATGGATGAGTAAACAAATTAATTAATGAACGCTTGCGTGTAATTGAGTGATGGAATGTAGCCTATTAATGGATGGATTAATGAGTGTGAATTGAAATGAACAGCGATTCTATGAATGAATAATTGAATAAAAGAATGCAAGAATAAATGAACGAAAGAGTAGAGTAACGGATGAATAAAGGAGTGAATGAATGGTTGAATTATAGTACATTATGCAACGAGCTATAATGATAGTAATTAAGAAGCGAGTATGGATGTTAATGAAACGAGCGCAAGTGAGTTTCATAATTTTCATACGAGCTTCTTAATTACCATTATAGGCGAGTTTCATACGACTTTTTATGCTCGACCATATTTCTAACTTTAAATTATTCATTTTATTTGTATCTAACTGACCTTGAGCAATACCTCGTAAATTGTGAGATGTGCGCAGACGCGAAAGTATTGATTTTTTCCGAGGAACAGATGTCCACATTTATCTTGATAGCCTATAAGAACCTACAGAGTAAACTAAATATTAACTTTGATATAACATTGAAATTAAATTTGACATTGAAAAACGAGATGACAAATTGAATTTATTTGAATATTATTTACAATTAACGCTAATTATTATAGTAACAGAACAGTATTGGATTTCCAGCCTCCGTGACTTTTCGCTAATTCTCTTTCGATTGCATATCCGAGAATAATCGATACTTGCGGTTTTACAACGGTACAAAGCTGACTTGTCATTGGCTGAGGTTTTATAACGGTACAAAGCTGACTTGTTATTGGCTGAACACCTGTACTTTAATGAGCAGGTGTACTTTAATGACATGCATTAAAGGACTGCTACCAGGTGTATAATTGCTACATTTCGGCATGGTCGAGCATAAATTATTGAATGAATGAAACAAAGTATGGTTGATTGATACAGAGTTATTGCGCTGTCGGATAGATGAAGTAACGAGTGAATGAGTGAACTAAACCAGGAGTGGAATTACTGAAGCTTTGACGAGTGTATGCATAGACGAATTGCTTGAATTAATTGATGAATTAAGAAATGGGTGGAAAATTAATTATACAGGATGTTTAAAAATACGGGGCATAATTTCAGGTATGTATTTCCCACATGCAGACAATCAAAATAGTTCATTACAACATGTGTCCGGAAATGCTTCATTTCCGAGTTATGGCCTTCACAACATTGAAATTCACCGGAACGTTTTTCTTTCCGCAGGTCGTTGTCATTACAGAAGATGTTCAAAATGTCCACCTCCTGCTTGAATACAGACCTCATATCGATATCTCATTGACCTGCGAACACGATCCCAAACTCCAGGAGTATTGCGTATGTCCTCAGAACATGCCACAATTCGATTCCGAAGGGATTCCAAATCAGGCACCGGAGACGAATAAACCTATGATTTTAAATGGCCCCACAAGTAGTAATCGAGAGGGTTCAGATCAGGTGAGCGTGGAGGCCAAGCAATTGGGCCACCTCTACCTATCCATCGATCAGGAAACTTTCGATCCAAGTACCGGCGAGCCATACGACTGAAGTGTGCAGGAGCGCCATCATGCAAGAAGTGAATGTGTTGACGATTGATCAGTGGAGTGTCTTCTAAAACATGAGGTATGGTGTTTTCCAGGAAGTTTGTGTACGCCTGCCCCGTAAGTCTGTTTACAAGTGCATGGGGTCCAACTAATCGATCACCAATGATACCGGCCCACATGCTGAGGGAGAATGTAACCTTCGCCTCGGAATGAACTGTCAGAGTGCCCTCTTAATGTCTCCTTTGACGGCAACGACCTGCGGAAAGAAAAACGTTCCGGTGAATTTCAATGTTGTGAAGGCCATAACTCGGAAATAAAGCATTTCCGGACACAAGTGTGTAATGAACTATTTTGATTGTCTACATGCGGGAAATACATACCTGAAATTATGCCCCGTATTTTTGAAACACCCTGTATATCTACATTGATAGAATGAAAATAACATGACTATAAAAAGCCTTGAATGAGTCAGTGTCTGATTGAGTTAATGAATTCCTGATCTCTTGAATTAATAAAAATCAATGGCTAAATGACGGGAATTGTCAATACTGTGCAGGTGCCCATTGAGTGTAGTCACTAATGGTGCGGCTTTAATGTTGCCAAGAACCAAGGTCGTGAGTTCGAGTGCTGTCAATTGAGAAACATTTATCTGATTTATGACTTATATGAAGAGGCGAAGTGACGTAATTAGTGAAGTGCTGGGTAGCTGGTGACGTCTGATTTATGAATCGGCGCATGTACAGATTATCCGCTACAGCGGAAATGTTTTAGGAAGAACACTTCCGTCATATGGGAATGTATTTATTACACAGAGGTTAGGGAATGACGTAAATCAAAACTGATGCACATAAAAATCGCCATCCCTCTTCTGGCGAATGAAAATTCGAGAGGGGTTAAATCGTAGCATCCAAGTGAGGGCAGTGATATATTACGGAAGTCAGGAACAGGTTCTAGGGAAATTTTCAAATGTCCTGACGTCCTGCGTAGACAGGGATCAAGGAGATTTACAGCCAGGAAAAGGCCGATTCGAATGTTATGGTTATTCAACACATGGTAGCATCGACAAATACAGATTTGGAATGACTATTTCGTTTATATGACGTCATTCCATTTTCGGCCAATGAACTGTAATGCAATTTTGAATTCCAACCAATCACAGTCATACATCCCGATAATTTCTGCAGCTCGATTTATCACTATCAATTTATCGCATGGTCATTCTTTTGTTTAGTCAGTGTCGCCAACTGTTTCCACGTAAATCGATGAGCATGAATCCATTGTACTAAATAAAGTGCGAAATCCTACTTCCACATCTACATCTTCATCTCATAACAATTGTTCATTTAATTAATGTATTAATCAGGTTATTTGTAATTATACTATAAAATGTTTAATAGTAGATTATGCAACGAGCCTATAATGGTAGTAATTAAGACGCGAGTATGTTTATGAAACGAGCGCAAGTCAAGTTTCAAGTTATAGTCAAGTTTCATACGACTTTTTATGCTCGACCATATTGATTTTTTCCGGCAATTGGTGAAATGAATATGTGGGAATGTGCTTTGTGAAAGGCTGGAAGATGACGGTGAATTGATGTTAATTTGTGTGTTGTTTTTTTCGACTGAGTTTAACATTGTCTAATATCGCGCTAGTTGTCTTTAGATTGCATATCCGAGAATAATCGATACTTGCGCTTTCATATTGCTACAATGATATTTTCTGATCGGTGGAACACCTGAACTTTAATGAATACGTGTACTTTAATGAGGTCCATTAAAGGACTCCTACCAGGTGTATAATTACTATATTTCGGCATGGTCGAGCATAAACGATATTCCATAACCATCTCTCTCGTACCGTAAGGCAAGCTCACCTCTGTATGTTTTGAACATTGCGCATAATCGAATTCGCGTTCTCCTGTCTGTGAGTGTGTCCCATTTTAATGGTGAATTTTTCCGACAATACTTGAGAGCCCGTTTTTACTCTTTCCCAGTGTCTTAATATGTTCTAATCTGTAAGGATCCCAACATGCAGCACCATATTCCATTACTGGACGAACTAGTGATTTATATGCAATCTCTTTGGATTTATGAGAGCCTTTTCTTAGTACCCTCATCACAAAGTGTAACGCTCTCCATGCTTTTCCCGCTGTGTCAGTAACGTGTTCCCCCCCAGCCGAGATCGATGCTAAATGTTATTCCGAGGTATTTACATTTGTTAACTTCCGGAATGGTTTCATCCCCTAACGTATACGATGCGATTATT